>CM074732.1:148682168-148718216 GCA_037367245.1 Phrynocephalus guinanensis
CTATGCATGGCATTTTGCAGCAGGCGGCAGCAGGTGAGGAGGGGAGACCCCCATGTTGAGGGGTCTCTTGGAGCCTGCTTCCCCTTCCTAGTGGGTGAGGATAGGAGGCACCCACGGGTGCCTCCAGGAGCCCGCTTTCCCTTTATAGCGGGCCAGAGGAGGCACCCACCCCACAGAGGTGCCTCCAGGAGCCCGCTACCCCCCCAAAACCAGTACTAACGAAAACAAAAAAACAAAAAAACGAACCGACTAATTTTTGCGAATTTTCGCGAAAAACGGAAACGACCCGAAACGGAACCGGCCCGACTAACGACAACTCGAAAAAAATTTTTTTCAAGTCGTGCCCATCTCTAATTGGGATCACAGAATAATTTGGGGGGGGGGGCCCCAAACATTTAATCTTAGCAGCACCTGTTTGGAATAAGACCAGCCTGTACTCATGAGTGAGAAATTGACTGTATGTTGTATAAGTATGGGGTATGGTAATGGACTGTCTCATTAAAGGAGGTCATGACCTAAATTTAGTTTGCAAGACCTGAAGATATTGTTAATGACAGGACCTTTTGAGGTCATTAATTCATAAGGTCACCATAAGTGAAAGGCAACTTGATGTCACATTAAAAACAACAGTAGTGAAAATTTCCCTGTACATGTGACTATTCAAATGTGATGTCAAATGTTAATAATGAGCTAAGGTCTATTTGCACAGTTTGTTGCCTTTTAAAGATAAATACAAGAGTTGCCTTGTACAAAGAGAATGATAACTTCCAGATAGTAAGTCATGTTGCAGAAAAAGAAATACGTGACTAGTTTAAGCCCATGGAACCCTTGGACTGTGAACTAGTTCTTCAACTAAAGAAGATGGAATCATTACTGGGAATTTGAATGATTTGATTAGAGATGGGCAGCAGAGATTGTATGTTGACAGGTTTAAATCTTAGAATGATTGGTGATTCTCAAGGATGTGGTGTTAAATATCAGCTGTCAAAATTCAGTACTATTGCACCTTTTGGAATGTTCTTGAAATACATTTTCTCTGTTTGCCACTATTTCTAAATAATTTATGTATTTGGAAAAGTGTTCTTTTTTTATAAAGAATAGGTCAATTACATCTCTGAGCCATTTCACTGGGACTTTAGATGTCATCCAGATAAAGCTGGCCAAATGCTTCACTAGTCTTAAATAAGACTGCAAGAAATTAGACTGTTACATGGGCTGCTTGTAGCACAACCAGGTAGTAGTTATAATGATTATATTAGGTACAATATTTCTAACAGAATGCTTATTATCATGGTGGATGAGGGTTATTAATGTGTACATAATATGCAGCCTTGGCAAGCATTGAGAGTTTATCATATTTGGGCTGTTATATTGTCATCTTAGCTCCTCATTCAGGAAAGAATGCTATAAATGTCTAGGTGTACACATACGGTAGTTAGGAGCACTAAATGGAAACTCACAGCATGATGGAACAGCATTATCTAGTGAACACTATCCGTTAAAATAATACAAAGAGGAGGAACGCCCACTGAGTTATTATGCTTGGCATCATCTCCATAGTCATGCAGCGTGCAAACTGGCTGTACTTTACCCATCATCTCAACCCCTAATCAGTCAGTATTTTGTGAAAAGAGGCAGAAGTGGTAAGAGGAGGAACAGTAAATTTAGAAATGGGCTTTAGAATTAGTGTTGAGCAGCATGAATGGAGTTTATGAATAGATTTTGTAATGTAAATTGAAGTGAAGAAGATTTTATTCTTTGGGCAGGATCCAGCAGATTACATGTTGATATGGAACCATTTCCACCAATGAAAGTGGGAGGAGTGAACATCATCCCTACTGAAGCTCTTGTTGCTGAAAAACATTCATTAGGTTACTTTCTCCTTACCGCTTCTCCCCACCACCATTTCTACTGAAGGCAGTTGGCAATAGGAGCTTCCTGTGACAGGCAAGCATTTAGGATAGGATTATGTCATTCTGAGGCAGGAGAACCATGATCATGGAATGAATTCTTTAAAAATAATTCATAGTAAAGGAGATCATTCTCAGGGAGCAAACAGCAAGGAAAATGGCACAGTAGAGGTTCCTGAACACCCCTTCACCACCGAATGATCCAATACACTCCATCCCCATCCATGGATGCTACAGCATGTTTTTAAGTTTGAGGTTCTAAATAATTTATAACCCAACTCAAATTTTGTTTAGCCTGAAGACCAAAATATTTTGTCAGTTTTTCTCAGAAGTTTGATTTGTTGAATTATTTCAAGAAATTATTCCAGCATTTACATTTATGTAGGGACTGTCATTCCTAAGCATTAGCATTAGGATCAAGAGGGTGGCATGCTGATGATGAAGTTTGCTGAAGGCTATAAGGGAGAGACAGAAATGTTGCAATCCTAATTAAAAAGCAAACTGTAGGCAGTTTAGACTAGGCAGCACTTTGTCTGCCAGGATAAACAGTCTTTTACTAGCAGAACCCCCTTCTGCTGACTGATCTCAGGGATCTGCCAGCAAAAGTATTCTGCTGGCTGAGGGCTGCAGGTACAGGAGTGAGTGAGGAGCAGAGGTATGTCATAACCAAACTTCCTCCTGCCCAGACTCACAGATCCTGTCCCATCATATGATGTTAGGCCAAGATGAAGACAGCTGCTCAGTAGCTTTAACTGATTTTGTCATCCTGGGTACTTACTATGGAGTTCAACGAGAACTTTAATTGATCCCGACCATGCAAAGGGATATTTCAACCACTTGATAGTCATGGGGGGTTACAATGATTGCTCAACTGTTTAAACTCATCTGTTGGGAACTTGCTGTTTTTCTTCAGTAGCAAATAAAAGGTGGTCCACGAATGATCCGAGGTGTATTTTTCATGGATTCCACAGTTCAGTCTTAATATTGAAGTCAAACTGAGCTGTGCCATAGATTAAAGCTGTTATACTTTATCTTGCCAATTAAACAATGCTATTATGTCATTTGAAAAGTAGTGACAGCTGCTTGTCCCCTTTCTGTAGGTAAATACTTTCCCCGAGATCCTTTTGCTTAGATTAGCAAATTGCAACTAGTGTAAGAAACAAGATTTCAGTCTATTTTCTCAATTAAAAATCAAACATCTTGTTTGAAGGTATAAATTTATTTTATCACGAATTGTTTTTATCATTTAATTGAAACCAGTATGCTTGTAATAGTTTGAAATACTCAAGCTGGTGTTTTTTTAATGGATTAAAGATCAATACAAATACAATTTTAAGAATGGGGTCTGCATTGGAGATTATAGCACGCCAGGATAGGTTGACCATGATGCTCTGAGAAGATTTGGGGTTGGGATAGCTGCTTCTTCCAAATAATATTGTAGTTTTTTGCATACATTGACACTTTCAGCAGAAGGTGGAACATGCTAAGAGTGAAGGTTTAAAAAAAACCTTCACAGACACTTTTGAAAAGTATTGTAAAGAGAAAGAGTGATGCAGGTGGTGGAGAAAAGAAGGTGCATGAGCACCTTCTGTTGCACCCTCTCCTGGATTTTAAGGAACCGTTAGGAAGAATGAAAATACGAAACCAGACTCAAAGGTTGTAAATATGGAATTTTGTATTGTTTATTGTATGTAAGAAACATTGTACAATTTACACAGCTTTAAAGTTGTAAAATGGTTAAAAATGCATACAAAATATTTTCACTTGTACAGTATTAAAAAGTAAGTACTAATAGCAACAACACTGGGAATGGGAAGCAAACAATTCTTCAATTCAGTGTGCAAAATTTTTATAAAAATAGAAACACTACAGCTCTACAGGCAGCATTTCCTGATAAATTATTTAAATAGCATATCTACACAAACAAGAGATTAACTGTTCCAACAGTAATGGAAAAAATAATTTATACATATACAAGGAAAGGTGTACAAGACGATGGGGGAACCACTCTAACACAAAATCATAAATCATTCTCAGCATTGCTTCAATGCTTTTCTTTTTTTTAAAAAAAAACTGGGAATAGGTGTTTCTGCAAAAAAAGTTTTTACTATATACAGCTTATAATATTTTTGCTCTCCTTAATACTACAGTAGCTTTAAATTTTGTTAGGTACTTATAATCTGCTTAATCCAAAGGTTTTTTTCTCTTTTCTCAGTCACACAGCAATGAGGTAATATTTGTACATTAAAGTTTCACCTTTGACATTCTTTTTTTCCTATTAAGAAGCAGCTTGCAGATAAAATTGCAAACTGACTCTTATACCATGAGCAGTCTTTAAACCAATGCTCCTGAAATCACCACTAAGCACTTTTTTCTCCAGTAAACACAAACTAGTGCTTGAGTTGTGGAGAAATCAAACAATTCGTACGCTGTATCTTTCTGTCGTCTTCAGTCTCCTCAAGGCAGGGACCTTTATTGGACACACTGACCAATGGCAATATGCCCATAATAACAAAGAGTAACAAAGCACCTTTATGACCAAGCCCTTTATTGTATCTAGTATCAGTTTTTTTGTGGGGAGACAGCTCACTTCTTTAAAGGCAATAATGTTGTATGTCCTCAAATGGCCATTAAATGCTCAATAAACCTGTTAGTGTAAAGGATATCTGGTTCTTTGTTATTTTTCTGCAACCCACTAACATGGCTCCCCCTGTGGAAATCATGTAACAATATCATAAAGGTGGCCAGGGCAATAATCCACTGAGCACATCTCCTGTGCAAATTCTGTTAAAATGGATGAGTGTAAACCAGGGGTGCCCAAACTTTTTGTAAGGAGGGCCAGATTTGATGGCTGAGAATGTGTCAGGGGCCGGTTGCTCCCCGACCCTGCGACCCCACTGCAAGTGTCACTGTTAGTGGACATGGGGTGAAGGAGGGGGGGAGGGGTGGGCCAGCCAGCCACGGGCCACTCAGAATGGCCTGAAGGGCCGGATTTGCCCCCCCCCCCCGGGCCGGACTTTGGGCAGGCCTGGTGTAAACTCTAGAAAGACAGGAGCCAGCAGAACAACTAACATTTAAACATACTTGTGGTTGGGCAATGCCGTGATAATTAGCTGATTAGGATATTTTGCCAGCTGTCTTGTATAGAGGAAGACATAGACTCAGACTGAGAGTAAAATATAAGTCCAATCCCCACCTGGCTGCTTTTAATGAGTCCCATGCTGCTCATTTCAATGGAAGTATCTTCCTACACTGGTAATCTAGATTCAGTACAGAACAATAAATAACCTATATTTACAATCTTAGTCATGGAGACAGGTAGAAAAATGATTATGTGGATAGTCTCGACACTTGTTTCTGTTTCAGTCTATAGCCCTTTGTTTTTCATAACAGGATAGAAAAAATAAATATCTGATACATTATCTACACTTTTGCTTCTATAAAAATCAAGGTTTTAGAAATGTCATTTTTAAAAAGCTACTGCATTTTATAGAAAAAAGTTTATATTCAATTGTCTTTATTGCTTTTTGTGCCGTTGTAACCATAATAAAATAAAAGAAATAATATCTGTAGTTTCTTGATGATCAGTACAAGCACTGAATTGAGATGAAAATGCCCTTTGGCATCTTGATGTTCCTGCTACATCAGCATTACCTACCTCTGGCATTAAACCTCTGAGTGTACGTACATTATTATACTATGGCACATGTAAACTTGCTTTTCTTGTCTGTTCCTCTGAAATACCCTTCTGGCCAAGTTTGTACGATCCAGTGTGCCAATATTGTTGTTCCTTTAGGTCCAAAATGGAACTGTTCAATCAAGTTCAATGCTGCATGAGGAAAGCCAGCTGGCATGGCTAGTTTTCCTATGTCATCAAGGAAGATGGTTTCCTATTAACTGAAACTGAATTAGACTATAGTCTTGTGCATATTTGTGTGAGAATAAGTCCCATCTGAATTTATGGGAATTTGCATGTGAACAAACATGAACAGGATCATATGGTTTAACAGGCATGTAACAGACCCTCCAATTTACCTGGGATCAATTTAAGGGAGCCTAGTCCCACTAAAAACAACAACCCAAAAACCATGAGGCCTAAACTTTCCTCATCTCCTTCTTGTCCCTCTTCTATACGCTGATGAGAGAGTCAATTTTTAAGTAGTCCACAATACATCACAGAAATATTCTTACTGCAAAAGTGCTATTCCATTGGACCTCCAGTTACAGAGAGGCAGTGACAATGCACAGCTACAGAAATGCCGTTCTCACAGAAGTGAGTATTTGCTCCTGAGGCAAGGAATGTTCTTATTCATGAAAGACATTTGTTTTCTTCTGTGCCAAGAGAGGTCAGATAGGAAGTGTACTTTGCTGTTTTCTCTCTCTCTCCTTCTCTCTCTCTCTCTCTCTCTGTCAAAAGCATTCTCTTGAGGCAGGTCATGTATTTTGAGTCTCTATTTTATGAAGGCAGAAGAAAGAAAAGAGCTAAAAAGGTCCCAGGTTTGTAGAAATGAAACATTTCAGAAGGTGCAACATCAGCATTTTGAAATAATCTCTTTATCAATTGCTTGTGATCATGGATCTGAAAGAAGAAAGCAAATATACTAAATTAGCACTCTGGGGTGCACTCTGATTTATTAGTACAGTAATTTAGATTACAGTTAAAGGCCAAATAAAACAGTCTTGTCTTTATTTTATGACTTGGCAACTATATAGAGTACTTCCAAAATGTGGAAATAGGCTTAGGAAACCTTAAGAAAGGATATAATTAATGCAAGTACATGATTTGTTCTAGGCTTTAAAAGCAGCTTTCTACCAGTACATGGAGACTTCCTCTCTCCTTCCTCCCTAAAGTACCCTGTACTCCTGGAATCGGATCCAGAGGATTTCTCAGCACTTTAGAATAGACACAATGCAATATATCCCTTTTTAATTTAAATACTAAACTCTGGCCTTTCCCAACTGGTTATGTTCACTATCCACTGTCATTTTATGCAATTTCTCATGTATAAGAGATATGGTCCAATGTATTTAAATGGATAAAGTATCAGTGATTATAATTTTAATCTGTTGGTGTACTGTCTTCAGCCAGAGAGTCCTTCCAAGTAAGGTTACATTCCTGCATTTTAGAAAAACAAACTGTAGTCAGAAAATATGGATACTTACCTCTACATTCATATTTAAGGTCTGAGAAGAACACCATTTCTTGAGAGAAGATAAATAATCCTAAACGACCACCAGCGTAGGTTTTGTCATAGATTGGACCAGAATCAGCCATGATCTTCTTACCTTCATACATTACAACTCTGAAAGGAAGAGTATCAGTACGGTACTTAGTTTTATGCTAGAGGAGCTCACTTTTCTAAGGTTCTAATAACTTTGTGATGCTTACCTGATGTAACCAGTCTTTGGTCTATGACTGAGACGCCATCTGTAGGCTGTGAAATCTTTCCAGCCTATGTGACGAGGGTCATGCCACAGAGTCCGCACCTGCAGAGCGAATATATAAAGAGATTACATTTTATTATGCTTGTACAAGATCTTGAGATTAACTGAATGCTTGGGTTGCCATTTCAGAAAAATTGAAAGGGAGTGAACAGTATATTCATTGCCCTTGAGCTCTCTGTTCCTCATGTTTCACCATGCAGCCTGCATTGATTAAATGCCCAAGAGGGGGAGGTATGTAGGCCTCCCACTGCATGCACAGGATCTGGATTTTAGAAAGGCACAAGAAACAGAAAACAAATATATAGTTTTTCTCTTCTTATTGGGCTCAAAACAGCTTCAAGAGAATTTAGCATGGTTCTTTGAAGGCAAATATGGGTAAATATGTGGGTAAACTATAGAGTTAAACATTAATTTCTGTAATTAGGATAGCCTGAAAAATAGAGTTCAAATATATATACTTGTGTAGTCTCCCCCTGCCAACAGCTGTTGTGCACTAAAAGGATCACAAAGACTGACAGCCTGACCAATACATGCTGCATTGCTCACAAGGTTCACATTGCATTTCATTTTATAACTATTACTTCAAAACAAATACGTCCTGCAATAGTCCTGAGATCCTAGACAAAACAACATGATTTATTAACAGAAAGAATCTCTTACCTGACCAACAGTATTTCCAGTGTGCCACAATGCATTGCGAAGGTGTGTTCCAGGACCTGTGGTTGAGTTCACGACTTTGATAGAAAGACCTGAATATCCCTGAGCTTTGGTTGGCTCTGGGTCCCAGTAAGTCTGGGTGACCTGCTTCCACATTACGACATAGAAACGACTACTTGATTGATATCCAAACACAAAGCCAGCATAGTCATCATCCCTTTCTGTATTAATGAAGAATGTGCCACTGAAGTCAACAGCATTAAATTCATCAAAACCTGGATAAAGGAAATAAAATTCATGGTGAGCATTCTGATAAAAACAATAAAGATGCACATTCTTTTATGAATTACCCATATTTTTCACCCTATAAGATGCACTGGGCCATAAGACGCACATCATTTTTAGAGGAGAAAAACAAGAAAAAATGTTTAGCCTAAGAAGGTTTTATGGCGGGGGAAGGGGAGGCTTGCAAACGAGGTAATTGGAGCCATGGAATCCAAGCTGCAAAAGGGGAGGTTTGCAAATGATATTTGGGGCTGTGGAATCCAAGATGCAAAAGGGGAGCCTTGCAAACAAGGTAATTGGGGCTGTGGAATCCAAGCAGGAGCTGTGGGATACAAACTGCAAAAGGAGAAGCTTGCAAATGAGATAATTGGGGCTGTGGAGACCTCTTTGCAAACAGGGTGATTTTTGACTGGGGAATCTTGGCTGCAGAAGGGGAAGGGTGGGGAGAGGCTCCCTGGAGGAAGGCTCCTTACACACAGGATGATTGGAACTGCAGAATCCTGGCTGCAGCATGAGAAGGAAGAGGCTCCATAAAGTATCTTATCTCTAAATGAAAATCTGTGATATATATGTAGCAGGGACTGCTGTATTCGCTCTGTAAGACGCACAGACATTTCCCCTTACTTTTGGGGGTAGGAAAAGTGTGTCTTATAGGGCAAAAATATGGTATTTGTTTAAATCAGTTAATACACATGTATAATTTAGTGGGTTTGAAACTGCACTTGGTTGTGTAGAACCTTTTGATGAAAATTTAGTACCTCCCAAAAGGTTATAGTTTCTATCCACGTATATCTATAGTAAAAAAAAAGAAGAAGAAGAAGATCAAACTTGTCTGCTTACCAACTGCAAGTCCAGGATCACAGTTGACAGTCTGAACCAGTTCTTTGCCTTGGTGACGAACAACCCAGTTAGGATCATTTTGAGATGTTCCCTTTGGATCAAGGGGAACCATTTGAAATCTGCGAAAGTCTGTTTCACTGATGTCAACATTCTCAGGGCAGATGTCATCAATGTCTAGAACATTATCTTTGTCAAAGTCGTCTTTGCATGCATCTCCCCTTCCATCACCTGGCAAAAAAGGAGTGGGGTAGTTTAAAAAAAAGAGCATCTGATTAGGAAATTAGTCACATTTCAGACTTCAAATTACATAGTTTCTGCAATATATGTTTTAATCATTTCTTGGAATAGCAAAGCAAAAGCAAAGTGTTCTGCTTATATACTGTCCCATACAGGCTACACATTGCCCCCCCCCGGAAGATGGGTCCTCATTTTACCGAACTTGGAAGGATGGAAGACTGAGTCAACCATGAGCCTGCTACCTGGGATTGAACCCCAGGTTGTGAGCACAGTTTTACCTGCAGTGCAGGCATTTAAGCACTGTGCCACGAGGCTCCTATATAGTCAAGTTAATGTAACTATACTTGACATCAGTAACTTTTACATTTGCTACATTAACAATTGCCACCCAGGAAACACATTTCACAATCTCCTGAAAAAGTCATTTTTCTTTACCCTCATCAAATTTTTAATTTCTTTTTAAATAGCACTCTACTTCCAATGCACAAAAGTATCTCCATTTTCTACACAAAACCACCACAGGGCACAACACTCCCCATTATTAAATGAAAAAGACATATTTTAACTTGTGACTGCCTCTTATCTTTTAGTCACTGATGATGGCTTTGGATGCAGAAAAGCTCTGGGGAGAGGCCTTATGTCTTATGCATAAAATTCAATATAGCAAAATGGGAGAATATTTGCCAAGTTAATATTTCTTTGTTGTATAGCAGAATAATACATAAACAAATAAATCAGTAACTTATTTCACAAGTTACAGAATGCAAAAACTGCAGAAGAGGCAATGAACCTGTTCTTACTAGGTTTTATTATGAAAGAAATAATTGAACATTACACTGTATATCTGGATTGTGCTTCTATATCACTAAAGGCTAGCTAATCCCAATTACTCTAGTTAGTGGATTGATTATCTTACCATCAGAATCAAGTTGGTCTGGGTTGGCAACCAATCTACAATTATCTTTATCATCTGGAATACCATCATTGTCATCATCATGGTCGCAGGCATCACCTTTCCCATCCTTATCATGATCAGCTTGGTTAGCATTAGGCACATAGGGGCAGTTGTCTAGATTATTTTGATGGCCATCTTCATCAATGTCCTGGTTGCTATCACACTTGTCACCTATGCGATCAGAGTCAGAATCCGTCTAGAAGGCAAACGTAGAAGCATGTTAACGAGAGACCTGATGAATCAATCATCTGGAAAGCTTGCGGCCACTCATTTTTGCTCAATCATGAGCCAATCCGCTAGTATCTTCCTGGTGGGGCATCAAAGAGGTGGAGTCTCTCATTTCAAGTAGTCCTTTGCATGCATGAAACCTTGTCTTCCATTGTCATGAAGGGAGAGTGCCATGCAAAACAGCTCTTTGCAAACTGACATGAATATAAGAAGGTTGATCTGAATCTCGTCATGTCTGATCATATGCTGACAGTGAGAGGATTCTCTTCTGCAGGCCAGTATATCCTGGGTCTAACCGAATATGTGAGACCGTTGAAACCTAACTACAGCTGTATGCCATGAGGCATGTTAAAATGGCAAAAGAAATTGGGCATTCATAATATGTTAACATGCACACAAACACGCACATCACTTGCTCTGCTTGTTTTGTGAGACATCTGCTTATCATTAGGGCACAGGGACCTGGAGGAAGTGCTGTGGTTTCTGTCTTTCCTCAGCACACATTTCCATTTAAAGCTTTTGTCAGAATCATTCAGATAATTTTTGAGACTGAGGAAAGTGCAACTTCATCTTGCACTTTGTGTCTTTGATGTACACATACTGGATAACTGGGTAACATTTTTAACTTAACCTCACTGCTCTGCAATACCGTATATCCCAAAGCAAAAAGCAAAGCAGATTGTTCTGCTTATATACCACTTTATAGTGCTTAAAGCACTCTCTGGGTTGTTTACAATTTATTTATGCAGGCTACACATCCCCAACCCCACAGACAGCTGGGTACTCATTTTAGCAAGCTCTGAAGGTGGAAAGGCTGAGTGAACCTTGAGCCTGCTACCTGGATTGGAATTGAACCCCAGATAGTGAGCACAGTTATAGCTGCAGTACAGCAGTTTCATCACTGCGCTACGAGGCCCTTCCTCAGGCTATTGCTTGTGATTTATGTACTTTTATTCAATTTCTGAGCAAACTGTAACATGAATCAGATTTCTCTAAGTTATCTGACTTTGTTACAACATCTAGAGCTGATGGCTCATGACTTATTCACTGAGAAAGGCAGTCACCTGAAAATCAGCTAAACATATTGGATTATTAGCTGAAAAACAACATGCTAAAATAAGTCTTTTCAAACAGTACCACAGCATTACAGTATCTTGTGATCCACTGCTTTGGAAAGAAACTTTTGTTAAGAGACTCTAAATAGAGCTTAGAGTTATTAAATTAAATTTTGATACTTTCAGCCACTGGTGCCTAAAGGGTAATACATAGGACTTGTGTAGATTCTGTGAATTTATTGCAATTTTGCTGGGACAGTTCAAGCATTCAAGTTATGTCCCTGAAGCTATTAATCCTACTGTATTGTCCATACAGGATTGTAGAACCTTCAGCCACTGATGCTATAAGACTAGGAAATTAAATGGAAAGGGATACATTTTCCACATAAAGATTCTTTATATTAAATATCTTAACAGTGGAACATGCTTGAGTTGTTTGAATAGAGTGGGAAACATGATTGTGAAGCAGGTGTTATGTACAACTTTAACCTTTGTTCTCCACAACCCACTTGGTAATTATGAGAAAATAAATACCTGGTTTTTTTTAGCTTCAAGATGTAATGGATAAACCTTTTCTTGTAAATACACTCTTTATGGTTCAGCCATTTTCCCCTGTAATACTAAGTATCTGGGGGGAAATAGTCTTTATCTGTTCCAATACCTAACTTTTAATCTCTGTGCTAATGGCAGAGAATTCTTTTTCTTTCTTTCTTTCTTTCTTTCTTTCTTTCTTTCTTTCTTATTTACTTACTTAGTATTTCACCCTTCTCACAAAAATGGCATTCAGGAGTTCTACTTGTATCACTAGCAGATATGGGCCAAGTACAAGATGTAGCATGTCACTGTCACGCATTCACTTTTCCTGTTAGCAGCTTATATTTCATCTAACAAAATAGAGATGCTCAGACATCACATGCACTTTTAAAAGTATATGTTCCATATGTGTCCTAATAATAACAGTGGTTTTCTTTCGTGATTATGCTGCCTGCTGATACATATTGCAATAGTATGCATGATAAATAAGAGATATCAAAGAGAAGTAGAGTAATAAAAGACTTGTTCAAATGCCATTTGATAGGCTGATCTATTACCCTCACCTGGTCTGGATTGTGTTCCATAGGACAGTTGTCACACTGATCTCCAACACCATCCAGGTCTGTATCCTTTTGGTCCACATTATACACATATGGGCAGTTATCTCTTTCATTGAGAATGCCTAAAAATGCAAAGAAAACAGTTCAGATTTTTTTTAGTACTTCAGTAATACATGCATTCAAATGAAATTCACTTAAACACTACCGGTTGGCAATATGTGAAAGAAGCTACTCAAGCAAGCAAAGCTAGAAGCTTACCTGTCCAGTTTGATCTATAGAAAAACTGTTAGAATTTAACCATACATAGTGATCCTATGGCAGCACAATTCATCATTTATTTCTCCACAATCAACATATAGCAGCACAGAAAATAATAACTGAATGCAAAACAGCCCTACTATGAGGCAATATAAGGCTGTAGCCACTTTAGATTCAAGGCATAACAAAGGGAGAAATGGGCAGAAGGTTTTCCTACATGATGCCAATGAAATGATGTACCACTTGTATATACTGTACTCATTTTGGGCTGAAAAAGGGGGCCCTTGACTTATATGCGGGTCAATACTTTTAGCCACTGAGGCAAGTGCTTGGGTTGGTGGCTAAAAGTCATTTTAAACATTGCATGCCACTTCTCATGACCCCCCTCTGCATCACAGAGGAATGGCACACAATGTTTAAAATGACTTTAACCACTGACCCAAGCACTTGCATCAGTGGCTAAAAGTCATTTTAAACATCACACACCACTCCCCCAGCTCACAAAGGAGGAGCTGCCAGGCCCTGCTGCATTTCCCACCCTAGACTTATACTTCAGTCAATACATTTCCCCAGTTTTGGGGGGTTAAATTACCGTATATACTCGAGTATAAGTCGACTTATACTCGGGTCGACTTATACTCGAGTATATGCAGTATATTTAATCCAGTAAATAAATCTATAATTTGTTTAATTATTAATGTGAGTCCCTTTGTCAAAGAGAGTAATTTCACTGGGACCTGTGCTGGGCAACGTCCTGGATAACCTACAGGTCTCATGATAAAAACATATTCAACCAATAGGATCAATGGAATTTCATATTAGTAGCTGGCTACTGACACTCTGTAGATAAGTAAGGCAACTGTGTATTATTCAAGTGGACTGATGGGGAGAAAAAAGAAGCAACAAAGCATTACCATCTCCATCAATATCCACAGCACAGGCATCTCCTTCTCCATTGTTATCAGTGTCTATCTGATCAGGGTTATGATTGTAGGGGCAGTTATCACAGCGATCACCAACATCATCCCGATCATAGTCATACTGCTGGGGATTGTAAATGAATGCACAGTTGTCCTGCACAAGAAAGATGATTTGGAAAGACAGATTAAAACCAACCACACCGTTTTACTCATGCACTTCATGTTTACAGTTTCTTAAATCTATTTATATGGGTAATATTAAAAACAGTAACAAAAACTTATAGGTAGATATCTTGCTTCCTTTAGCATACTTTTAAAATTACAGTTGAGAGCATATCCACCCCCCCACCCCTACCCCACAACTTGGGTGCAGAGGCCAGCATCCTGTTGTTGCTGCAAGAGGAGATACGTAAGGTAGTATCCTGTTGCTAAGGAATAGTGGCAGGAATGCTTAGTTCCACTTCTGATTCTTCCTTCACCACTGCTTGAGCAAAAGGAATGAAGTAATGCCTTGGACAAGCCGAACTCCCCATCAGCTAGAGATTATCTGGGAAAAGACTCCACATTTGCAATAGAATTTTAACCTTACTATCGATTTCAACCACAACTCTTAAAGAGTTTGACCCATTATTGAAAACTTAACACTGCTTATGTTTTTATAGAGTGAGTTCATTTGCTTACCCTCTTTTGCCCTGTAAGACAGGAAAAACAGCCCTGCCTTACTTCTTTAGTAGTGAGGGGAGAGGGGTCTGTTGGCAGAGTAGGCAGGAAGTAGGACAGCTTTTTTCATTCTGACAACTTGATTGGGGTGGCATTAATTACAACACAAGACTGTTCTATATGTTCAAGCTTGAGTCCACAGCTATCATGTGGTGAAGATACCATCTAAACCAGTGGTTCTCAACCTGTGGGTCCTCAGATGTTCCATGACTACAACTCCCAGAAGTCTTCATCACTAGCTGAGCTGACCAGGATTTCTGGGAGTTGCAGTCCAAGAACATCTGGTGAACCACAGGTTGAGAACCACTGATCTAAACCATAGAACGAGCATAAATGTTTCTCTTTTACTTACCCTGTCATCTGGAATGTTGTCGTTATCATCATCATTGTCACAAGCATCGCCAATTCCATCCTTATCATAGTCTTCTTGCCCAGAATTGGGAAGATTAGGGCAGTTGTCCTGCATCAAGATAAATTCATTCATTTCCCATTAATGGTTAAATTTCTCCATAGTTCAATAAAGTGGTGCTTACATTACAAAGGTACCATTTTGATAAGATACAAACTTTGATATTAAAGCCTATTAGAGGGGTTTTTTTTTAATTGCTAAGAACCATAAGTGTTTGATTCATTGAACCAAGGAGTCCTAACAATTTGTCCAAGACATCTGAAATCGCCTAATAAGAATTACTGTAATATAGAAATATGCTTACTTTAGTGCAGTGGTAGGTAGCATTGGCAACACAGACAAGGTTCTCATTTGGCCACCCATCTAAGTCTGTGTCTTCTCCGCAGATCTTCCCATCACCAGCATAGCCTGGCTTACATTCGCAGCGGTACATGGGGTCTGTGAAGTGGCCAAGGTAGATGCACTTGGCATGCTTGTTGCAGTCATGTGTTCCATCAGCACATGGATTACGTGGTTTGCAGATCTAACGGACCACACAGAAACAACACAAAGATGTGAATACACTTGCAAAGATGTGACCGGCCCTTCCTTCATTTGATATGTGAGTGCAATAGCTATGCATGGAAAAATGTTCTTAACATAACACACGATGCTGTTGTTTGTAAGATTAGGAGCAATCTAACTTATTGTAAGTTAGTTGAACTGAAGTATATTGAAAATACATATTATTCTTTGGATCAGATCATTCTACCCACTTCTAGACAATCACGATTGTATGTTCAGAATGTCATAAAGAAAAGCTATTATGAACTGTACTGCAGGGGCCAACACATACATCTTTCATTGTGGCTGTTTGGAAGTACAGCTATGATTTATAAAATACTTTTTCCTGTGGCTACAGTTTGATTCAAACCAAGTGTTCTTTATACAATTGTGTGCTTCTGAACAAAATTACAGAGAGGAATGAGATAATGTGAACCCATCCTCAGTATATTTCTATTGTCGTATCTGTAAAATAAATATATATCTGGAAATCTATGGGGAACCCTTGTCCAAGCTCCAGTAAAGACTAACCCTGCTTAGTTTCCAAAATTAGAAAAGACTCAAGGTATTCTGTGTGGCACGGTGTGAAATGGCATTTTACAGTGTTTTCTCATTTCTAGACTTTTCCCTTATTGGTCATGCCAGTGTATCATAGATCCAATAAGGGGTTGGGATTTGTCAACAGGCAATATTATAATTTTGACTGTACCTGTTTGTTTGCTATTGCACTCTCAACACCTTTGCCAAATGGCTGTGTTCCAGTGAACCGTGATGGGCAGGGTAGGCAATGGTAACCAGGCTCTGTATTCTCACATCTGTGCACTCCACCGAAGACAAAGCAGGCATCTGGGACCTCTTGACACTGAGATAAGAAATAAAAATAAGATAACAGAAAGTTGTATGATTTTACATGTTTAACTTCTGATTAATACACTTTTAATCTAAATTGACTATAGCAAATAATTCAAGTCATTTTACCTCATCAATATCCTTGCATTTAACTCCATTTCCACGATAGCCAGGAGGACATGCACCACATTTCCATGAACCATCAGGAAAACTAGTACATGTTGCCCCCGCAAAGCAAGGGTTAGATAGGCACCCATCTGGAAGAGGAAGGAGGTGAGATGGAATCAAGGATGATATTGGCTTTATATAGAACAACAGCAGCAAGTAAGAGTCTCCAAACATTCCTTTTAATCTAACTCCCCCCCTCCACCAGTAGTTTTGGCCATCTCCTGTCTAACTTTACACTAGTAAGAAATGAGCTCAGTTCTGAGTAGCATGCAAACAAGATGTAGCTCTACTTTTTATTTATTTATTTATTTATTTATTTATTTATTTATTTATTTATTTATTTATTATTGCATTTCTAGACTGCCCAATTTCACAAATAGGGACTCTGGCATATATATTTCCTTCTCAGTTTTTCCATTATATTCTGAATATAACAGAATTGTTAAAAATAATACTGTTTTACAGTTCACATTTACAATAGACAAATGCTCACCAATTGGGCAATCCTGCTTATTGCAGATCTGGGTATCAAAAGCTTCACCAATACAGTCCTTTCCTCCATACTGGGGCTCGGGATTGTTGCAGAGACGACCACGCTTCTGAACACCGCCTCCGCAGGTGACTGGGCATGTATCCCATGGTGACCAGGGTCCCCAGTTTCCATTAACTAAGAAAAATGAGCATTAGAAGAATAACCATCCAGGAAACAAAGCACAGCTGCCGCTGCCTTCTGACTATGCGTAGCCACAACGCCAATATTGAAAATGTAACATGTCAGGCTGTTTCTGACATGTTACATGTTTTCCTTCTTTTAACGTTGCCCTAATCTGCCGATCTAAGAGAAAACACAGTATACTATTTTTAAAAACAACATTAGCCTTACTTGGACAAGGGCTTTTTTGGCAGGGCATATTTTCTCTTGCTTCTCCTTCACACTCTTTGCCACCCATCTGTGGGAGAGGAGAGTTGCACAGTCGGATTCTCGTGATCACTCCAGTTCCACAAGTAACCGAGCAGGAAGACCAAGGGGACCAATGGCTCCAGGCACCATCCTGTTTGACTAGAGGCAGACATAAGTGTCACTAACAATAAAGAACCAAACTCTTTTAATTAATTAGTAACTAACCTCTGAACATGGTAGAAATGCTGCTAGACTGAAACAATAATATGTTGCAATACAATGGGGAGAATTAAACCCGCCCAGAGACCTTTGGGTAGTGGGCGGCATATAAGTTGCAAAAATAAATAAATTAAATAAATAAATAAATAAATAAATAAATAAAATATAGTGATATCATGTACTTGGTACTGAGAAGCATTACATTTAATCTGATGCGTGTAAATATAAATAGTATTCATATTTTTAGTGACTTTAGACATCAAGGCCAGAATCTTGTTTAAGGGGTGTGGAGGAGAATTGACATGTTCCATATTATATGGCTGGTCTCTTGCAGTAGCAAGATTGGTCAAGTACCGGTACAGCTATCAACGGGGAAAACCAGATCCATTATTGCTTTTAGATATGGAATTTTTCTTAACAAAATTCTGCCTGAACTCTGTTGTCAACCTTTGTTACTAGAAATAAGCATTCTACTTTCCATTACGGGGCTTGTCGGCAGCAAGGAGCATTAATTAGCTGCTGAGCATAATTTTGCACGCTCCAAAGAAGAAACGGCGTTTAATTTCTGCAGACTGAATTAAAAGACTTACATCTCTTATCACATTCCTGCATGTTGCAGATTCGTGTTTGCACAGAGGAGCCTTCACAGCGATGGTTGATTCTGTCACAGGAACGTCCTCTCTGCTGGATTCCATTCCCACAGGTGGTAGAGCAAGTTGTCCATTCAGACCAAGGGGACCAAATGTCTTCTGCAGAGTCACTGACTGCAAAGAGAGGCATATTCCTATTTGTATCATATATGGGGATAACATGCAACTATAATTCTTAGACTGAAATAGTTTTAAATAAAAGAGCTAACCATATAATGTGTTTACACTTTGATTTCATGTTTGAAACTGCACTATATTCTCAGTATTCTTGCACTAAATCTTTCCAGACAATCTTGCTTGTCTTACTGGACTATTACTGGAATGGCTACTAAAATGTTACATGGCTTCCTTTAACAAAAGAACAAAAATAAAGTTAAAAGGCCTCATTATTGCAGGACATGCTTCACTGGGAACTAGGTGGTCAGAATAAAATAAATAAATAGATTGCCCTTCTTTATATCATGGAAACATCTAGATCACACATAAAGGTAAAGGTTCCCTCTGCACATGTGTGCTAGTCGTGTCCGACTCTAGGGGCGGTGCTCATCTCCGTATTCAAGCCAAACAGCCAGTGTTGTGTAAGTCCGTGGCCGTGGCATGGCTGCACAGAAACACTGTTTTACCTGCCCGCTCTTTACGGTGGTACCAATTTAGCTACTTGCATTTTACATGCTTTCGAACTGCTAGGATGGCAGGAGCTGGGGTTAATGGTGGGAGCTCACTCCGCTGTGTGGCACCCAGGATTCAAACCACCAAGCTGCTGACTTTGCAGCTGACTGTTTCAACGCCTTAGTCCACTGAGCCACCACGCCCCATCACACATAGATCACACATAGTATACACATAGATACTTGTAAAACGTTCAGAGCTGGCCTTGAGGTCAGTTCTAATCCATACCCATACCCTGAAGTTTTTATCTTTTGCTAGTGAATTAAAATTTCATTTTTCACTAAGAGAAAACTTTTGCAACTAAAAGTTTCAAATCCAGTTTATGAACAGGTGAGAATCAGTTTTACATAGAATTAGTATGGAAACTGGAATACACAGGGAAAACAATGCTCTGTAATGACAAGATAATACTATACTCACATTATGCCATTTAGATTACATGTGCAGTATGTATTGGAACTGCTCAGTTAGAAAAATGATAAGAAACTTTAGGAACTTACGCCAGCATCGTGGGCAGCATTCTCCGTCAGGAACTGTGGCATTTGAGCAAGGCATGACAGGACAAGATACTTTATGGCAGATAACGACTGAATTCTGGATAGAGAAAGATATCAACAATGTAACACATTCAAAAGTCTGATACATCACCGCAGAATGGTATAATACCTTATCAGATATGTCTATTAGAACTGATAAAAAGCCAATCGAGACTTCACACCCAATTGTATGAAACTATTACTGTCAAACCCCACACTTCGCCTCTTGCAACACTCCACAGCAGTCTTGGGAGACTGATTAGAAGCAAAAGGCAAAAAGCATTTATAGTAATTTCTGCAGGAATAGAGGAAAGTATTTGGGGAGGAGAATAGAAATGAACATTTTGCGCCTCCAACTTCTTGTTCCATCTTAAGCATTTCACTCTAAAAAGCCTTATTAGAATCCGAGTATTCAGTGTAAACTCAGTAGGATTTTTGACAAAATTTGCATAGGATTCCTATCTGGAGTAGAATCTATGGTTAATTCAGCTGCCAGTGACATTTACTTTGGTTTTTCTTGGTGTCCTCTTTAAATACCATACAGTATTTGATTTTATCATTCATAACCCAATTTCTTGAGTTATGCTTTACTGGGGGGAAAATTCAAAAATTATCTTAAAGATATCAAAGCCCATGCCATGCCAGAAATATACATAGATCTACTGCACCATTAGCCAAGAAAAACTGAAAAAAATCCTACAATTATTTTAGCACTTGGCATTCTGAATTTTCACAAAATTACTATGCAAATCAAGATTATGACCCTTTAAAACTAACCCATATAACATATTATTAATGAATATATACATTGTTAATAACCTGTTAATATTTTTAGATACTTAGAGATATTTTGAAAGATTTAGAGCTAGCTAGATGTGTCATAGGAAACACTGTTCTCTGAAAGCAGATGCAAAAGTTAGGCTGTTTTTAAGCTAAAAGGGTCCCTTTGATGATTTTACCCTGAGGAAAGTATGCAAGTTCATGATTTTCTGTGGGTGGAAAAGCAGCAGGGTGGTGATACAATTTTGAAGGAAGAAAAGCCAGAAACCCTATATTCTGTCAGCCTTGCTGAATGGGGTCCTCTAAATGTATTTACTTATTTATGTATGAGTATTTATACCCCACCTTTCTCCTTGGAAAAGGACCCAAGGCAGCTTTCAATAATGACGGACAATATAAAGTTCAGTACAATTAAGACGTATTCAAGTTTAACGCAAAGTGTTCTGATTATATACTGCCCCATAGCACTTCAAGCACTCTCTGGGTGATTTACAATTTAATTTTGCAGGCTACACATTGCCTCCCCCCTCCCACAAGCTGGGTACTCATTTTACGAACCTTGGAAGGATGGAAGGCTGAGCCAACCATGAGCCTGCTGCCTGGGATTAAACCCCAGTTCGGGAGCCTGCAGTATAGGCATTTAACCACTGCACCATGAGGCTCCTTAAGAACAGGGAATTGAGGGGTATCTTACATATTATTAGCTAATGAACGTATACAGTAAAGCTGTATACTAAAAAAAGGATGCTCAGCTCCTGATCTTTGAATACAGTCCCATAGTGTTCCAGAGAATTCATGAAGACCGAAGATACCAGCCCCGTTTAGGAACTCTTGGCAGCATGGCCCTGCTGGTGCCCCTGCATGGTTTAGAACAAGCCTGTCCAAACTTTGGCCCTCCTGAAGTTTTGGACCACAACTCCCAGAATTCCAAGCCTGTATTTCCAATGGCAAAGGCCTGTGGGCGTTGTGCTCCAAAACATCTGGAGGGTTGAAGTTTGGACATGCCTGGTTTAGAACATCTGGACGATAGCATGTAGTGACTGTGAGAGAAGAAGCAGGCCCAGTAACTGCAATCTTTAGTCTCCATGCAATGACCAGTATGTGTGAAGGAGAGGATCTGAATGGGGATTCTGTTGCATAACTAGGCATGTATTTATTTTCTGTTCCATACAGAATGCCAAATTTTCGTTACAAAAGTTTTAAAACTAATTTTCTTATCTATACAATGGAAAAGGACAGGGCCAATAATTATAAATTCAATCCACTTGAAAATACAATAATTCCCCACAGAGGAAAAAGTATCAGTGTTGTTTTAAAAGTATGTTACACTATTTAGTGTATAATCTACATTTCTGCATAACAGACCACCTAGGCAAATGTTGATGAGGACAAATCAAATATTTTCCCATTACTGTTTTAGAAGTTAGGGATCTTTACCTGGCAAGTACATGTGGTGCAGCTATCAGTGGTCCATTCAGCTGTGTTTTGGTACACAACTTTATTATGGAGGCACGCTCCTGGACTAATCTCAAACCCACCACCAACGAATTCCATAAGACCATTCTTAAAAGAAATAAGAAAATAATTTAAAATAATATTTACATTTGACATATAAGGCGTATGGGATGTATTTTAACATATTTGACCTGAATGTGAGATCAATTAATAGTGCTGGACAATGTTTTCACGTTAAGTCCATTTCAAATGCACCTCTAAGCATGAAATACACATGAATATCCTAAGACTTCCTTCAACAAACGAAACATAAGGTCATGGTGCCAGAATACCAATTGATGCCACAATGAAAGCTAGCACTTAATTTTCTCTATTCAGTCCCTTCTATGGAATCGTATGGAGACATTTTATGGTTAACTAGGCTATGCACAGAGGAAATCTACAACCACAATTTCTGTAACTATAGCAGCTGGAATAACTATCGCCGCAGCACTAGAAAAATCTGCTGCACCCTCTTTATCCACATACAGCTCCATTTATAATGAAGGTTTAGCCCATAGATGGTATTGAGAGGCAGCCTTGCATCAAAGAGGCAATGAAAGAAGTGTGAACTTTTTCCTTGGTACAAAATATTCTCTGCCTCGTCACCTGAAAGTTAATTTTATTGACCACAGGGGAATGGCTGTTTACAAAGCTGCTTTCTGCATACAAAACGGTTGTATGGAGAAAACAAGCAGCTGCTTTGAATGTGTCGATGGGTCTCCAGAACACCTATTACATGACTGTGCATTTAATAGCCACTCACCACCTTGTGGACTGAATCCTGAAGTGTTGTAACCAAGGCACGCAGGCTTTGCAGTTCCACAAGCACATTGCTTAGTTCATCACAGGAGAATCCGCAAATTGCCTGGATATCCTTTGTTTTATGCCCAATGTAGTTAGTACGGATGGCAGGACGGGAGCCATTCATGTGGTTGCCCACTTTAATAGTCGACCTAGTAGCTAAAACAATAGAAAGTGCACACGTATTTAAATCATACACATGTAGGCACATATTAAAAGACGGAATCAAAGACCAACTAATACCCAGCAATTTTTAAATGTACAATGGTCTATTTTTCACTCTGTGACCATGATTTGTATCCATGAGCGATAAGCACCCCTTCCCCTTACCAACAATCCTGATTTCTGTAGCTTGTTACACTCAAAGCATGTTACAGACTTACAGCTTTCACAGCCTTTATTCCTCAGGATGGCTTCCAGTGTGGTTCCAAAAACAAATCGCACATTCTGCAGCATTCCCTGTAGGCAAAATTGCAATTATTACCAACATGTGTGGAAATAAGACAAAGACCTGCATTACAAAGGAAGTTGCACTTTTCTAAAATGTATTACTTAATCCTTGAATAGGAAACCTACTGTAACTACAATAAAAGTTGAAAGATTTTTTTAAAATGTGAGTTTTTAAAAGTAAAATGAATACTGGCTAGAATACAAACTAGACTTACAAGACCACTATATATAAACATGTACAGAAAACTTAACATCATAATCTGAATATGCTAGATGTGTAAAAATTCAAAAATTCAAAATGGTAAAAATGGTAAAAATTCAAAACAGTGTCCCTTTTCATCTCATTATTCTCTGGACAGTTCTTTTCTAACAAGGAAAAACCGGGCGTAGAAAAATATCACCCTCTCTGAAACCTATTGCCCAGGTTGATGAGGGTAAGATAAGTCTATATTAGCTTTGTGCAATAAACTCAAGATGGCATCTCACCTGGAAATTGTCGTTGAACCCTCCTTTGGCGATGCGGAGTCTGGCACTGCTGGCCAAGTCTCTGGTGAAGATGTTCTGAATAGGTATTTCCAGCTCAGCATTATCAATCTTGTCACATCCCACATAAAGTTGGGCTTGGTCCTCTTGGACTAAGAGCGTGATGTTGTTCCACTGGGCGTTGGGCAACTCAACATTCTCCACCGAGACCAGAGTCTGATTTCCTTCCTTGGGAAAGACACTCAAGTCCAAGGTTTTGGCCCTGCCATTTAGCACTAGCTTAAATACATGGCCAGAATTGTCCTTTCGCTCAACAGCCAGCAGGGTGCCGGGAATCTTTTTCACTGGCCGAAGGTTGGCTAAGAGAATGAAGCCCTTCTCAGCTTGGATGGCATAAAGAATGTCTTGGAATTTGTGGTCAGGAATAGCAGGGATACGGTTGGCATCCTCAATGCGGTAGGCTGGGCTGGAAATCTCCGGTCCCTTTACGGGATGCACCCCTGCAGCCTTACGGGCTGCTCCTTTACGGCCAAAGCCAATTAACTCAAAGAGGTCGAACACGCTGTTATCATCGCCAGACTCTGCCAAGACAATAAAACAGCAAGGGGGAGGAAGCAGAACTGATTATTGTGCATCAGAACAGGAATGTATGGCTTCAGCAAGAAAGACATGCTGAAACTAGAGTCCGAACTAGGGCTCACGGTGTTTACACCAAATTCAAGCCTTTGCTATGAAAAATGCCACCAGCCAGAAGGCTGCTCAAAGGGTTGCCACTGCCTGCTTGAAGGCAGAGAAACAGAGGAATGTGTTCTCCAGGACAGGGGGCAAGTGGAAAGCAAGCCAAGGGAGGGGATCGAATTGAGATGGCTCTCAAAAACACAGGGCACCATGGAGGCACAAGGAGGGAAAGCAATAGGATTACCCCTGTGTGTTTGAGCCTTGCATTTAGCAACAGTGCCCATAGGAACCTATGTTGACCCTGAGCTGGGCTGTGGAGCTCCACTGGTGATCTACCAGGAAGAGTAATTCCCAGGCACAGAGAGAGGTTCCCCACAGCGTCAGCGCATCTGCTTGTTTAAGTTTAAAATATTGGCCTCTGGGTTGGGCGATGAGCCCCTTGGCCCCACTGGTACCCCCAGGACCTGGCCCAGGATTTGCTATCTGTGCCAGGGCTCAGCTCCCAAAGGCAACCAGCAAATATGACCCTTGGCAGACGAACTTTGATCGAGTTCAGCGGCTGGACGCTGGCTTAACCTCCGCCTTTGCCACCTCGGGCAGGCCTTGTGCATGAGTCAGCGGGGCAGGCAGGCAGGTTCCAAGGCTTCGCGCCTCTCCTCTTTTGTCTGTCTGTCTAATGATTAACTCCCGAGGCTTCCCTGCCCCGGTCTTCCTCCAGCGCTTTGCATGTCTCGTCAGGAGCCTCCCTGGCGCAGCGCCCAGGAGCCGGCCCAGCGGGGAGAGGGGGCGTGGGCGAGCGGCCCCTCGCCTCCCGGGGAGTCCGCTGGCGAAGCGGCGCAAGCACACATCACATCACACACACACACACACCACGAGGACCCGGGAATCCCCTTTCCACGAGAGGAAGGAAAAGGGGCGCTCAGGACCGGTCACCGACGGGGGGGGGGATGCCGCCCGCGCCCCAGCTACCGCGGGAAGCGAAGTCCTTCATCTTGGCGCGACCTGGCGCCGCAAAGGGGGGGGGGGAGAGAAGGGGCTTTCCAGAAGTCCCCCCCCCCCCGTCTCTCAAGGTCGCCCCTTCTGGCCAAGCCCTTCCCAAAAATGGACTTAACAAGGAAGCTTCCAGTCCGGCCATTAGGTCCATCTGGCGGAGTCCCAGATGGAAGGCGGCCCGTGGACTGATCCCCCCACCCTCCACCCCACTCTCGCTTCCTCCAGTTTGAGGCGAGGCGCCCATTTCGCCCAGCAGGTCTGCAGGGTGGGCGGCGGGAGCCTTCCTCAACCTGGCTTGAGAGGCGTTCGGACGGCCCGAGGAAAGAATTCCGCCTCAACAGGGGCGGCCCGCGGGGGTGGAGTGGTGGGGGGTGAGGGAGGCGAAGGGGCGCTTGACCCTCTCCAACTCGAGATGTCTGCGTTATGTTGGGGTACACAGACAGGCACTGTATTCTAGCGGAGTACACAATGTAACAAACACAGTACTGTACAGCAACAGACGGGCGCACGCACATCCCGATTCCTTCGGGCGCACTTTGTGCACACCTGGGAAGACGATCTTTTCCTAGTTCCTCAAAAACCACCAGGGAGTTGTGCCAAGAAAACACTTCCAAGCCGGGTCTTTAAGATGGCAAATGGCAAAGCTATCCCCCGCGACCACTCCGCTGCAATCCACCCAGTCATCCATGCATCCCATTACCTGGAATCTGGTTCGATGCGTGGACCCCAAGCATGAGAAGGAGAAAGAGACCGCCTGACAACTCCATGGCAGAGATCTCGCCCCGAGGTGACGAAAACCTTGAGTAGAAGAAAAGGAAAGCTCATCAGCCCGGTCACGGGCAACGACGACACACCCGAGGTAGCCGCCTCGGTAGCGGCCGAAAGCAGACCCTCGAAAGAAGAAGAGAGTGGTAGAAAAACAGAAAGGGAGGGTCCAAATTAAGGTGGGAGAAGGAAGAAGACGCAAAGGCACGGGAAAGTGCCCGAAGACACACGGGGAAGGTGGGTGGGGATAGAAAGCAGCGCGCCTTAAAGAGCGCTTTAGAGGCTTCGATGCTTGTTGTGATTTCCATTCGCAACCTTGCGGCAAAGTTTGCAACGCGCCTTTACCTTCACAGAAAGAGGCGACGGCGAACCTGGATTAACAGCCGGCTCCGAGAGCAAGGGCGTCCCTTGCCGCAGCAACCCAGTGAAGAGGGACCCGTATCCTTGTTGGTGTTAAGTGTCCTCGGCTGTATAGAGCCCTCCAATAAGTAACGGCTCCACGGGCGTCTCTTGTGGTCCTAACACAGCAATCCAAGCGAGCTCGCCGTCTGGGATCTTGGCAGGCGAGGGCGGTGGAGGATCGTAACCGGGGGGACCACAGTAGCCGCTTGCTGCTGCTGCTGCTGCTGCTGCTGCTGCATCTGCCGCCGCCGCTCCGGTGACTTCCCTCGGGCTTCTGTTCCCGCTGGCTGCCCGCACTGGAGCGGCTGCCGGCGCTTCTGTTTCTTTTAAGGAGGCTCCCGCATTCCTGAGAACTCGGCCAGCCAATCAGCAGCCGCCGGGCAGGAAGCGGGTTGGTGTTTATCCAGTTACTTCACAACAACAACACGCGGGCGCGGGCGCGTCCCCCACCCCCCCACCACCCCTATACGAAAGGGGGAGGGAGGGGAGGGGACTGACGCTAGCCCGCGGGGGTTGGGTGTGGGGTGGGGCGAATGGGAAGGAAAGGTAGATGGATGGGCAGGGAAGAATTTGCGATCAATGGGGACGCTCGGCCGCGGGCATCAATGGGACGCTGCTGGCGGCGCCCGCGCAAGAGTTGAGCTCCCTCCCTGCCCCGCCGCGCCGGTGCCCAACCGCCCGTGCAACACAAGGGTGAGGCACCTGGACGGAGAGGCTGTTCATCCCCCCCCCACACACACACACACGTCCCGCGGGCAGTTGCGAGAGGCAGCTTCGTTTGAATGAGGACTGTAATTCCCCCCCCCCCCCCGCGAGGGTGGGTTTCAAGGAACAGCGGACCACACATTCTTTAGATGTCCCATTTTCGCAGGGTAGCAGCCCGCTTTTATTTAATAAAAAGCTCGTGCGTTTATGTCCTTTGCAACTTTCCTTTCCTACAATGTACGCGGTTCTTTACCTCCGCTCTTTTATCACAAGCACAATCCCGGGAAATAAAACAGGCTGAGGGAAGGGAAAGGATCTAGGATCTCCTTGGCGGGTTTTGTGGCTCACTGGGGGCCCCCAAGTCTCCCAAATGCTCTTACGGTACGGGACTCTTGACTGTGACACGATTCACTCCTGGCGGGCAAGCGATGGCCCTTGGTGACCCTGCAAAGGGAAAGCCCTAGGGAGCGGCCCAAAGAAGCGCCGCCGCCTTTCGCCCGTCGGGGATCGGACTAAGCCGAAGTGATTCCCTTCCCCTCCCGTCGGATCTCAAGGTCCTCCCTGCAGGTCCATCCCCTCGCGTTGAGCCCACCTGAAGTAAAAGCGCAGGCAAACTAGAGAAGAGCGGCAGCTCTCTCAGGTCTCCCCGAGTCACCATTGCATTCCTCCCTACTTCTGGCCACCTCTTTACAGCCGCTGTTTAACTCTCCCTTTCTGCCTGAATGGCCACCACGGAGGGGGGGGGCAGAGAGAGAAAGAGACGCGGTGGTGGTGAAGAAGAGAATCGTTGCCAGTCTCTCTCTCTGCCGCCTCCCTTTTTCAGAAGGTGCTGCGATCCCTGACGATGACTTACTACACTAGAGAGGACAGAGAGACCCGGGGTGGAAGGCGGATTCTTATCGATTCTAAAGTCGAGACTAACGGAGGCAGGCCTTTGTAAACGATGCCGTGCACAACCCTGGGAAGAAGCGCTTCTTCCTCCTTTAAACCAAAAATAAAATAAATATGTCTCAGGAGGTGGAATCGATCCACGAAAGCGCGCACGAGTCTCTGAAGGGCCACGGTGCTTGTGTCTTTTATTTTTATTTTATTAAATATCGCCTGGGACTCTTTCCCCGAAGTGGCGCGTGAAAAGACCTCTCGCTCCGTCCAGGGTGCCTCGCGGGTCGGCCTTTCGCGTCTCCTTCCAAGGTGCGCCGGGCCTTCCCTCTCTTTCCTCGCGTTGGCGTCCCTCTCAGGATGTCCGCTTGAGGGCGCCCTGCGAATTCTTATCCTTGCGGGCCAAGGCGGCATTCCTCCGCTCGGGCGCGGGGGGGGGGAGGCGGAGGTCGGTCGCCCTTTGCCTTTTATAGAAAACCCAGAAGCTGGCCGTCGGAAGCCTCGGCCTCCTCCCCCCCCCAACCCCGCCCGCCATCTCTCCAACCTGCGCGCCTTCGCCGCCGGTCCAGCGCATACCACCCAATGGAGGCGGCCGGACGGACGCTCCTGGGGAGGGATGAGACTTGGCCGGGGCCCGGCAATCATTCTCCCCCCCCCCCGATCCCAGCCGCCTCGCCGCCTTTGGAGAAGCGCTTCCGGCAGCCCGCCGGGCGTGGTCCCCGGGCCGTCGCTATTCTTGCATATCTGCACGGCGCGAGATTGGCAGCCCCGGCGCTGCGCCTCAGTTGCCAGGCGGCGTGACTCCGGCTCTCTGGAATCCCATTCATGCCCTCCTCGCCTCTGACGCGGAAAGGCAGGCGGGCGGGCAGGCAGGCAGGCAGGCAGCTCGGCGTGGGGCGAGGCGGGAGGGAGGATGCCCTGAGACGGTTGCGCCCAGCCACGCTCGACGCTGCAAGGCAGACACGCCACGATCACCACCACCACCACCACCACCTCTTCCTCCTCCTCCTCCTCCCTGAAATGGAGAAATGCCGCGAACCGGCGCCCCGGAGGTTGAAAAACCAGATCGAGCTGTACCCCCGTCCATTTCTAGGTGGACGTGCGGGCTTCAGCGCCCTCTCTCAGCCCCTCTGGTTGAGAGTCTGGCGTCAAATTCAAAAGCACAACCAATTAATTAGAATGACTCCAAGATTAATGGCGAGCCGCAGAACCGAACGGCTCCCATGTGGCGTTTTAATCAGAAAGCGCTCTCTTGCTAGAAAGTTGCACAGCCCAGGACAAATTGCTTTGTGTAAATCATCTGTGAGCAACCCGGGTGCGCCCCAAAGTTTGTCCAGGGAACGAGCTGTTTCTCTTTAGCAAGGGCAGCCCCCTTTGTTATGGGCCCTCTCTGTCTTACATTTCATGTTTGTTTTGATTACTTAATTGGGTGATTTAAAAGGACAACAAAGCAAACATTGAGTCGTCCACTACCTTAATTGCTGTGTAAACACCTGTAATGGGAGGTTTTCTGCTTTGGTTAATACCAACCAGAGAAAAGACTGGGATGCATGTTTGCAGAGATATAGTGGAATTGAAAAGAAATGGCTGTGCAAATAAGGATAAATTTATTTCTGTTTCAACGGACTTTCATTAGGGATGTGTGCTGTCTTGGACAAATGTGTAAATATATCAACCAAACCAGTAGTATTTCCATGGTGACCAGGAGACAGAGCAAAGTACCTAGAGAGGGAAGAACAAGAAATATAGGCAACATGTATCAGCAATAGTGGTAGTGGTGGCTGTGGTAGCAACACAGAGGCAACACACAGAAATCATGGATTTTCCTCTGTAGATAGCTGATGATTTGTTGCGCACTTAGAAATCTTTATCGTTTTTCATATGCATCTTAATATGCTAAAAGGCTAAGTAATGCTACCTTTATAGAACTTGCTTTCTTAAGAGCTGCACTCTTCGCTTTCCTCTGCAGTTTAAGATTATTTCTTACTTTCAACTTTTTCATAGTTGTAAGACTTTTGATGATTTTACATGATAAGTATTTGTACTTGTAACCTTTTCTTATAGCTATGAGAATAATTTTTGAAATAGCATCCCTATGACTTCTTAATAGTTAGGTACAGTATTTTTCAAAACCTTGAAATCCTTTTATGCTTTTGGAACATTATAGATAAATTACTGTCTCTTATAGAATTAGAGAAGCTCGTGTTGATTGCAATCATTTTTCTTTGTTTACTTCACCACAAGTTCATTCTTAGCCTCTGAAGAGAGATGGAAGTAGTCTCAAAGCTTCGTTTTTGGTGAGCCAGGGGCAGGTAATCTATATTTTGGTCCACCCAGATGAACTGTGATGTGATTGAAAAGGTTGTCTGCTTTCACAGTAGAATTAACCCTTTTATTAGGGATAAAGGTCTCCCCCCCCCCATTTATCACTATCCGTCGGACACGACTGAACGACTGAACAACAACAACCAGTGTAGCTCATAATTAGGCATGTATGTCAGACACTAATGGTCAGAAATTGCTTTTGGGAGATGTGCAACAACTTATGTACCCTGTTTCCCCGAAAATAAGACATCCCCTGAAAATAAGACCTACTTACAGTTTTGCCCCACACTGAAATATAAGGCATCCCCCAAAAATAGGGCCTCCCCATAATAAGATAATAAATGTGTACCATATTTTTCTTCATGGAAAAATAAGACATCCCCTCAAAATAAGACCTAGCGCATCTTTGGGAGCAAAAATTAATTTAAGACACTGTCTTATTTTCAGGGAAACACGGTAGTACTTCTGTGTTAATACACAGATGGCAGTTTCTTAATTCTTTCTCATTTTCCTTCTTAAAACAATTTTCAAAGCAAATTCTGCTCACTACCCAAGAGAATGATTACTATCTAAAGACAATCCATAGGGAAAGGCAATGGTAAGGGGGGGTTATAAGCAAATATAGGTACAAAAAAATCAGATGGTTCTGAAATTACATGCAAGTACATCAAGTAACTGGCTGTTGGCAAAGATGATTCAAGAAAAGGGGAGGAAGCTGCATGAAGAAGCCTACTTCACCTCTTCCTAAGATGCAGCCTTTTGGGATGTCCATTGTGTGTGTGTGTTGTGTCATTACAGTCGTGACCGACTCTTCGTGACTCCATGTCCATGGAGTTTTCTTGGCAAGTGGCTTGCCAGTTCCTACTCCAGGCGCCTACAGCACCTGGTATTCCCTGGTGGTCTCCCATCCAAGTACTAACCAGGGCCGACCCTGCTTAGCTTCCGAAATCAGGCGAGATCGGATATGCTTAGGACATCTAGGCAGCACAGGATGTCTATTAGTGAATTGTTTAGATGAAGGGGTGGTGGGGCCAAGCAACTAATATTGTTCCATTGAGGCATGCCATGGTGCTATCTAATTCAGTGACAAAATAAATTAACCATTCATGCCATGCCATCAGAGTACAAGTAACTTGGAGAGTTACAAAGGCAATACTGCATTCTGACAGAGCATTCTATAACTTAAGGGCTCTTGAATTTGGCTTGCCATCCTAGTTCTCTTGTAAAATACTACAGGTGCCAGGACCCTCTGGAGTCACTGCTGCTGTGCTGTCTCCATTTGTTTTAAGGCAAGGGCTTATTTCAAGCCGATCTCCCCAAAATTGGAGTCTTGGATGAATGATTGATGGCAAATTGCTTAAAACTAAGAAATCTCACAATTACAGTAGTACTTGAGTGAAATTATTTCATATATAAGCTCTTGGATTCATGTTATTCACCATGAAGAGAAATAAATGTAGTTTAAACTAGAATCTGCTAAATTTATAAATATTTAATTGCAAACAACCTGTTTTGCTTTTGAGATTTACACTGTTTGATGTTATAGGATTCTGGCTGATATTTCCCACTTTCACTTATATTTAATCTCTTCTAAGGGCATGAGTCAGTGCAAATTAGAATTAAATAGAACAGATACATTTACACATAAAGCAAATGAAAATATAAAAAAGTAAAACAGTTTTAAAAGGCTTTCATACAAGGCAGTGCAATAAAAGAGAAGGCATAAGAGAAGTTTCCCTTCCTACTGTGGGATGAAAGACCAAGGTGTCCAAAGTGTATCCTATCATTCTGAAGAACACAACCTAAGATATATATTGAATTTATATTAGGAGCAACTCAGCATGGTAGCAGAGACCCAATCGAAACAAATGCTGCAGCTGTGGACAGGTTTATGCAAGAGGCAAGTATTTATTTCACTCTGAGGGAGGAAAGGCAGTCACAGAGGCTAGGGTTACTTATGCTTTGAATAGTACTGCTGACAGGAACGCAAACAAAGAAAAGAAAAGAGGAAGTCTTTATTTTGAGCACGAACTACCCAATTGGGCAAGTGAAGGAAGGACTTGGCTATCACATTTATGGAATATGCTTGTCAGCAAATGCAGACCTTCTAATAACAAGGCATTGCTTACAGGATTCTCCTTCTCCCATTACCTAGCAATATAAGCTTAAGGGGACACAATCAGGAACTAGGTGATGGGCATTCTAACAGGCGTCTTTGAAAAGGGCAGCTCTTTGAATGTACTACTATATCTTAGTGTACATGTGCAAGGACACCCGGGCATCAATGCAACAGCCAAAAGGAACAAATGAGACAGGCAGATGTATAGCAGTTCTCTGATCAGAAGTTTCAGAATGCTTAGAGCAGTGGTGGGCCAAAATGTAGCCTTTTGCCTTTTTTTCGGCCCTCTGCCCCTAATTTGCCCAAGAAAAGATTTGACAATACCTTCAGAATCTTCCATGGACACCGTTAGTTGTTTCAGGCCATTTTCGCCCCCTGCCCCAGTGTATGTAGGAAATGTATTTCACAAGTGGAACAGATATGCTCTCTGCAGATCAAGAAGGCCACTGCACACTACAATTTACCATATTCAGATTTATACCCTCCAGTATCCGTGATGACAGGAAGAAGCTCATCTCTGTTACAAGTGACCACCAAGCAGCTCATTCATCTCCTAATGAGAGCGGGTTTACTGGTGCTCGAAGGTAGACACTAAGCCCATAGTTTGAGAACATTGCTGGCATCTGTAATCATCAATGTTGTCAATGTTGTGACTCTATTAAAACCTGGTCCAGGTATCACCTAAGAAAGGCATGCCCAAAATCAGGCTTGGGGGCCAAATGTGGCCCATTTACAAATTTTGAGTGGCCCGCGGCCTCTTCTCCCCACCGGCTCAGGCTGTCATGCATCCCTGCCAGCTGGCCCTTCCCCATACCAGATGCAGTCACCAGCTTGCAGTTTTATGTTTTGCCCGCCCTCTCTACCTCTGTCCACCCCCACCCCCAGCCATCTTCCCAGCTTACTCGCCCCTGGCTCCTTTGCTGCAGCATCCTCCCTTCCTCCTTGCATGTTATAGAGATTTGTCCAAAGTCCGGCCTGGGGGCCAAATGCGGCTGAATGGTTGGCCCCCTCACATTTTCACCTCACCAAATCTGGCCCTCCTTGCAAAAAGTTTGGACACCCCTGACCTAAGTTATAAACTCAACAGGTGTCTTTAAGGACTTGTTAGTCTCTCGGCTTAAATTCCTGCCCCACCTGCAATGTGGGAATATTAATAAGACCACCTTGTTCTTCTGAATTGGTTTGCACACATTCTAATTTTATTTGCTGCTTTGTAATCACTGTTATAATTATCTCCTTTCATTCAGATGCCTATTCTCTCCTCTCATCCACCCACTCCAGCGGTTATTCACTCCGCTCCCTGTGCTCTTTTCTACCCATTCTTTCTCTTTATGTTTCTTACTGGACTTTCTCTGCACACCTCTGGTCATCCCTCCTCTCCCAGGATCTTCTTTTCTTAACCCCCCCCAATCTGCCTCAGCCTTTTCTAGCCTTGCAAAGGGAAGCAGAAGTCATATTCAGCGTGTTGTTTTCTCTACCCTGCCTCTTGTCTATCTGGAGTTGCCCAGAAGCCCTCCAGGAAAAAGGAATCCGCCAGGCCTGACTGCAGCTTCCTCTTTCATGGTTAGGGACATCTGCCACCTTGTGACTGAAGATGGTACTACGGAGAAATAAATTATGTGTCAATAAAATAGGTACAGTGGTCTTGTAGTGCACATGTCAGGGGCCAGTGTAGAAAAGGCCAGCTTCTTTAAATAGTAGATGGCAAGGTCTGGACAACTGACTGTTCATGGGCATCACTTTTGCCTGTGAAAGAGTTATGTCGAATCCTGGAGTTCTCCTCTGCAAAATGTCAAATGACAACTGATTACAGGCATACCTTGGTTTAACAATTTAATGTGTTCTCCAGGATGTTTCATATTGCAGAAAATTCATAAATCGAAAATGCATGGTGTGCAATGCATCCTGCGTTGTGAAAAATAAAATAAACCGAGGCATAGTTTTCAATAGATTTCCTTTCGTGAACTGAAAATCTCTTTGATTTCAATCAAAGAGAAACTTTCTCAAAAAGAGCATTACTAGTGAAATATTACAGCATTCATTAATTGACTCTAGAAGGATCCTATGCAATTTTTGGAATATCCAGTAGAAGAATGGATCTAGACAGCTAATAAAACAATCTGTACAGATAGCCATTTCTCTTTAGGTTTTGAGTCATTCATCCAGGTTATTTACATTTTGATTGCCAGTTATACAAATTGGTGCTTTCAACAATGCCATCCCCTTCCTTTATCTCACCTAATTAAGAGTCATCCTAACATGGAGCAAATTAGATACCATAAGCCATTTCTTCTTTGATTAATAAGCTGAACATTTTTTAAAAATTAAATAATATTCAGGAATATCAAGTGAAAATTAAAAACATGGTTTAAACAGGTTTTCCCTGAGTCTGGGACATAGATCCAGTGATATATCTTGTCTCTCAGATTGTCTTGTCACATGGATCATACTGTTGTAAACCACCCAGAGTAGCCTTGCAGCTAGATGGCCAGTATAGAAATCTAATAAATCTAATAAATAATAAATACATTAATAATAAAATTATGTACCAATGGAAACAGGAGTCCGGACCAAATTGTTCACACATACAGTTGTCATTATATTGCCCAGATGTCAAACAGAAGCATGCTTTACTTTCTTGTTCATAACAGATTTCAGATAAGGTACTAATGTATTGACAGCTTAGATTCCAAAGATAGCCCCATGGATGAAAATTATGTACAGATATCTGTGTTGATCATTCAACATCCTCTCTTTTTTCCTGATAACTTGATTCTCCAAGACTAGAAAGGTTAAATCCCAATGAAATTAATGGGCTTCATATTCTAGGTTAAGGAACATAGCCAGTCTCACACAAAGGTGTGTGTGTGCTGTGTCGTTACAGTCGTGACTGACTCTTTGTGACCCCATGTCCATGGAGTTTTCTTGGCAGGAGTACTGGAGTGGCTTGCCAGTTCCTACTCCAGGCGCCTACAGCACCTGGTATTCCCTGGTGGTCGCCCATTCAAGTACTAACCAGGGCCGACCCTGCTTAGCTTCTGAAATCAAGCGAGATCAGATGTGCTTAGGGCATCTAGGCAGCCACACAAAGGTAGCTATAGCTAATACAAAATGGGAATTGTGACTTGGACGTAATATTGACATTTAAGCAGTACTATAGCTGGCTTTGTTAGCTCCTTCAAGTAGTGTATCTAGCCTTCTGAGCTACTTCATTCCACAAAGGCTCTGAGGCTTCTGAATCACAGAGAAGAACGTGTGGTTGAAGCATGAACTGATCCCTCAGCCTAACCACCAATGCTGACAACAAAATGAAAATACAGAGAAACAAACATCATTCATCTATAGTAATACCTTGGTTTAAGAGCAACTTGGTTTAAGAGTGTTTTGCAAAATAAGCAAACATGTCTTCTAAATTTTGCCTTGATCAACAAATAATGTCTTGATATACAAGCACTGGAGCAGGTCACACGATCACAAGTGAGGCAATGGTGGCTCTCCCCTCTCCCTCCCTCACTGCTGGATTGTGGGTGATTGTCTGCAATGTTCCATCTCAGGCAACCCTCCAAAGCAGAGGGAGGAGAGAGGAGGAGAGGTCTCCCTTGCACCAGCCAGGAACATTTTCA
>CM074732.1:150041216-150183987 GCA_037367245.1 Phrynocephalus guinanensis
AGTGTTGAGCCTTCCAAGGTTTGTGGCATCCAGAGTTGAAGCTGTATTGCTAATACAGTATCCAAAAACTGCTGTTGGCAGTCCCACTGCCAGGATCCTGGTGGAGGGGTAGGAAACGTTTAATTAAAGATTAATGTCTAAAGCTTAATAACATCAGCCTTATGGCCACACAGCTCCACCAGCAAGCTGTGTGGTTATAAGGCTGACAATTGGTCAATAAGTCTATCCCGTTTTGGAACAACCAATAGATGACTGACTTTAGTTGATACACTACACCAGTCAATATGCACAGTATTTAAACACACTATCTTGATTAAATCTGCTAGTTAAGATAGAAAAAGCAAATGTTAGTTTGGGAGGATTGATTCTTATATTTTGTTGTCACTGTTGACTCTGCTATAGTATAGTATGATGTAAACACAGCCCTCTTTTTAATGACACTCTCATCTTTAGCCCCTGCATCCAACTTGGAGGAGCTGTCAATGCCACACAAAACAGTTTATATCTGACTTGATCACAATCTCGCTGCAAGATCAGGCAAAGCAAGCCTCGTTCTCTCCTACGTAAGGCATGGAAGTCAATGAGAGCTCTTTGAAAAAAAATAGAATTTAGCAGGTAAACAATAGGATCTGAGTTCTGTGCTAAAAATCTGCTTGATTGATTTCTCTTGCCGCCTGTGTGGGGTTGGCTTACACTGGGTTGACTGGCTAGAGACATTTGTTAGAATCCTTTTTCAGTTACAACTTTCCGTTTAGTTCACAGTGTTTTATCTACTTGGTTCTCCTGTTACTGCTTTCTTTTGCCTTTTCACCCTTAGTATCGATTCTGGATACCAATGAGGCACTTTGGAGGCCAACTCTTTCCTCTCAGGTCATTCAGCCGAATTGTAGCAGTCCTTATACTGGATTCTAATATAAAATAACTCTTCTTACATCAGGCATGTCTGAACTTTGGCCCTCCAGATGTTTTGGACTTCAACTCCCACAGTCCTTTGTCATTGGCAGTCTATGCCTAGAATTCTGGGAGTTGTGGTCCAAAACATCAGGAGGGCCAAAGTTTGGACATGCCTGTCTTACATCATAGTCTATTTATTCAGATAGTAAAATAAACATTTGTCTTCACTCTCTTGTTAGAAAGGTTTATTACCATTAGAATACACGAGTTCTTGCTTTCAGATTTGACATGGAAACATTTTTAAAAAAAATTCCCACAGTTGGTTAAGAGCTGCAGGAGACAAGATGTGAATAGTTCCCGTCAGCCTGTGGCCATTATTTGAACAGTCAGAGGTAACTCTGTAATAATAGTAACAGTAAATCTCTCCTGATTTCTGAAACTAAGCAGGGTCCCTGGTTAGTACTTGGATGGGAGACCACCAGGGAATATCAGGTGCATCTGGAGTAGGAATTGGCAAGCCACTCCAGTATCCCTACCAAGAAAACTCCATGGACATGGGGTCACGGAGAGTCGGTCACGAGTGCAACAACGCAACACACACACAACAGTAAAACTCAGTGGCCTGGGAAGTGACACTTGCTTTCTGCTTGGTTAGTGAAAGTGGGAGTGGCCTCATTCATTCATTCATGTTTTCAATGTTTAATTGTTTGCTGTTTATTTGTCTTGTTTGCTTTCTTGTTGACATTTTCCTGATCCGATCAGCCATCTGTAAGCCACCCAGAGTTCCCTTTGGGAAGATGGGCGGGGTATAAATTCAATAAATAAATAAATAAATAAATAAATAAATAAATTTTATTCAAATTATTAGGCAAAGCAGGACATCCAGCTTTGGCAACAGATGATGCAGGAGATCAGGGATGAAGAGCTGGAGAACAACTCTTGATTTCTTGTCAGAGGTAACAGCTTTTGTACAATATGACAGTATACTTGCTGGTAAGGGTGAGTAAATGTGTCAAGAATACAATGTCCAAGGGACTATCAAGCAAAGAGGAGACAAGCTGCTGCTATGCATAGCAGCACTTCAGGTACTGCAGAGCTTCCTTCCCTGGTTAAATCCACAAAACAAGTCTTCTGATGCAGCACAGGAATATTTCTTGGAGACCAGCGTAAGAACTTTCGCTTTAACTATGGATGCTTCAGCATCTGACATTTACTGTACCACTCCTAGTATGTGACAGAGATGTTTGCCATCCTACATACAACTTCGAGTCTTGTCTGAGAGACATGCTTTTCTGAGATTTTTTTAAAATATATCACTTTTTGAGATTTTTTAACCAAGAGTCCAGTCTTTTTGCCACTGTCATTATTTAAATAGGATGCATCACTTCACTAAGCAGTTATACTCTGAGGATTTCATAAAGTTGCAACTTAAAACTTTTTCCAGCATTATACCAGAACGTAAATGTAATCACAAACATGTAGGAAAGGAAATGCACATTTTAAATATGATTCCTAACCTAGGTAACAAAATTTAGAAGTATCTTTATCTATACTGAATGTCTAAATTCACATTAAGAAATTAAAAACATAGGCCAGTATCCTGCTAACCCACTCTATTTGCACAATGTTCTCTTATGTGAGTTTCTGGAATAATTTAGGGAAGTATCCATTCCTTACTTGTCTACACATAAAACTCAGTTCAATCCAGTGGAATGATCTCCAGTTCATGAAATCTCACTTATATTCTGCAATTAGAACAGGATACTAACCATAGTTTCTCCTTTTAACTATACACAATATATAATCAAGGGTTTTCATTTATTGTCCCTTGAAGAATCAGCTTTAAAGACCAACCTGCTTGTTTGTTAGTTTAAAATATTTTTACCCCACCTTTCTCCTTAAAAAGGACTCAATACAGTTTACATCGTTAAAAGACAATAATAAAATGAACAGCAACAGCAATGTGTATACAAATACAAATACCTCCCACAAGACAGACATACACACCAACAAACTCCACAAACTGGAAAAACGCCAGAAGCCCAACCCCCACAGCTTTAAACAAACAGACACAACATATCAGACAGTTCGCAGAGACCAAAGTCCTGTCCAAAGGATTCATTTTTACCCCCCAGACACATCCCCACTGAAAACATCATATGCGGAGTGGAAGCCAGCCTAACCAAAATCAACCCAGATGAAGCCAACAAAATCAGACTCGAAGTCACAATATCCTCTGCTCCAGTTTACCCAGAAGCAATTTACACAAAGAAGAAAAGCCCTCACCAACCTGAGGAAAGACAACAAATAATCATGAACAGCAACAAAGCAATGCCACAGTGGTGATAACACAATACCAAGCCAAACTTTACTACAAGACCCTCTAGTGCTTCTACAGACCCCACTACCTGGAAAAAACCACCAAAGCCAAAGTAAAATCAAGCCAAGCATCAAAGTGAAGAAATGAAGCAAACACATTCAACCTTTAGAGGTTATGAATTCACGAGCAGCCCCGAGTTGTGCACCCCAACTCACAAAGAAGGAACACCTCTCAGAAGGGCTCACCCCCTATGTAAAATTTCTTGCCAAACAACTCCACTATTCCATTTTCATATCCTCGCTTTAGAAATTATAAAGAACAAGCCTACAACCCAATGACCTACTCTGAGCTTCGATTTTGTCTGGCCCATTAAGAAGCCTTGACTGCTATCCACAACAAATACAACCCCCCCAAGACATCTCTGACAGGCCTAAAAACATACTTCATCCACAATGAAAAGCCAAACAGATTGCCCCATGGGATTCAACGTCACTTTGAGTTACAGAAGTAACATAAACTTGATATGACGACACCTGATCTGACGGGAAAGACAAACTGAACAACTTCCTCACACATCTCAACAGCCTACACCCCAAAATACAATTCACTATGGAAATAGAAGCAACAACAACTTCCCCCCTGGATCTAGGTCCCATACCATCTACCGGTCAAAAACACCACCAAAATGCACAATCCACCACCACCCTGCACAGATAACTCATCATCTCAGAACCAAAGCCTCGCTGACAAAGACCACCTAAAAACTGAATAACACTCTCTCGAATTTTAGCGAACGGATTCCAAAAAAACACCAAACAAAAAGAAACATTTCCTCCCTTACATCAAAGGCACCACAGACAAAATAAGCAAAATTCTCCACAAACACACAATACCGAACAAAAAATAGCCAACATTTTAAGAAACCCCAAAGACAAGATTGAGTAGAAAACCAAGGAGTTTACCATGCAAAGTCTGCCCAGCCACATACATCGGACAGACAAACAGGAGAATAAGCGCACGCATCGCAGAATCAAAAAAGAAGAAAAATCTTCCTCTTCTTCCAGCACATAAAAACAACAGGTCATGAAATTGATTTTAAAATTTTTTTAAAAAGTGAATAATCATGGAAGCCATTGAAATAATGAATAAACGTGATTTTGCCTGACATTTAGCCCTACAGACGAGCCTCTGTCACAAAGGCTGGGCAAAAGAACAAAGTGCCACCACCTTCCATCCACACCAAACACAAACCCAGACCCTTCCCACAGATGATCCAATAAGCTAAATGGAGCAAAATCATTTCAAAACACAGCCCCACTACCATCCAGGATGCTGCCAACCCATCACCAAGACGTTAAGAAACAAAAGGCTTTGATCATCGCCTCAGCCACAAGCAGATTAAAAAGAACAAACGAACCTACAATCAGCAACATGGCAAACTGTATTTATAGAACCTCATCCAGATCACGCTTTGCAAGAAGCAGAAACTAGCCTGAAGATGACGAGTGAGTAGGGAAACGTCGCCAAAACTTACACGGGAAGGAAACCGTAATCCAGCCCTAACATGAAATATTTAAAAAGTGGCTTCACACTTAGTAAACAAAAGCAACATGAAAAACACATTCAACTATTGGGTTAAACAGAGCTTGTGCACCTGATCTTTGTAGACACTATTTTTATCCGCTTTTGAACAGGCTGGGATCACCTCTGTTTTGTCTGGATTAAGTTTGATCTCACAGGAAAAAGAAGCAATTGCCATGATTCATAAATAACCTTGGGGACTGAGAATCTGCCAGACAAGTCCCCCTATCTAGGGAATCTAGGTCAGGCATGGAACATCCACCAAAGCAACAAAAGCAAGGCTGTTTTACTATAGCCCATAGATTGAATCACAAATCACCTAGGCAGTTGTTGGGTGGGGGTGAGAGGCTGGGCAACAAAGTGGCATAAAAGCAAATGAAAAATCATTAAAATGCATAACATCCAGAAAGCTAGACTACTTTGATCATGCAATTAAAAAGAACATGGACTGATTCATATACCTCATCCATCAAGGCAAAATATACCGGGTAGGGGACTTTAGGAAAGAAGAATTTTCTGGCTGCACAATTAGAGGCTGATTGGAAACAGCTTGGGCTCATCTTTTAGACCTGCCACTTCCAAAATCAGGTACATGAGATAAAGGGGTGACTGCCCAAGTGTGAGGGATTACAGGCATGGATCCCCAGCAAGGTGTCTTACCCCAGAACACAAATCACAGGCAGCTGGGGTGGGGGGGGAGACCATACAACTGAAGGAGAGGCAGTTCCCTGAGAAGAATCACTGGAAAGGACTGAGGAAGCTAGTTATTGGGGGGGTGAAGGATGCTGACCCCATCAGTGGTGGGGGGCGGGCGGGCAGGCAGAGCACACAACAAGGGTGAAAGGAGCTAATATGTGTACATTACCAGCTTTGTGTGTATGTGTCCTTGATCTTTCCATAGGAGTGCTCTTTTGTATTTGTGGAAGCTGAAAGTCACCAGATATGGGTGAACTTTAGCTTCCAGAAGTGAAGGAAATAGTATAATTTTCCCACCAAAAATAATTAATCGTGAGAGGAAAAGTTTTTTGAGTAGCATCTCTTTCTCTATTATTTTGTGAGTGGACCCCATTAATTTTAATTAAGTAAACAGACACAACACTTTTGTGCCACAAGCAAACAAATTCATGCTCTGGTTTTGTTTTTTTTAGTATTTATTTGTTGGGCATTAATTGGTCTTCTGACCAAATCTTTCATGAAAGCATAAATAAAGAACACTGTGTGGATTGTACTTCTTGTATCTATCTATTCCTTTAACATTAAAAGCTGACAATTCTTGTTGTGGAGTTAATGTCATATGAGTTGAAATGTATTTTTAGTAGCTCACAGTACTTGAAACTGCTTCTGTTTCAAATTGCATAAGTGCTCTATTTGGCACCATTTTGAAAGCAAATTCATATGATCACTTCCATTGGGTGGCAATAATGGGCAAGTCATATGACTCACTCATACTTGTCAATTTTATCCCCTTCATTTTAGCCATAGACTATCTTTGCCATTCCATTCTTCTGAAGAATATGGGATGCACTCAGGTAAGGTTTAGCTAGTAAATACAGTGTAATTGTGTGTGTGTGTGTGTGTGTGTGTGTGTGTGTGTGTGTGTGTGTGTGTGTGTGTGTGTGTGTGTGTGTGTGTGTGTGTGTGTGTGTGTGGTGTTTATAGTGTTCTGGTGTTTTTAAGTAGAATAATAGAAACAGCCCTCCTGTTACAGTTTCATATATTACCACAGACTGTAGATGTAATTGTATGAAATTCCGACAACTGCCAAGATGGTTTTTCTTCATATGCATGTGGTGCAGCATGTGTGTGTGTGTGTGTGTGTGTTGTGTCGTTACAGTCGTGACCGACCCTTCGTGACTCCACATCCAGTATCAACTTATTCTATGCTATAACTCTAGGTTACAGTGTTGCTGAAATTTGTAATTGTTTAGTTTGGAAAATAATTTTGGACACTTCATAGTGCTTAGATACATCGTAGATAGAGTGTTGGTTCTGAGTAAATCTGGTGTTACTCTATCATGATTAAAAATGAGAAAGGAAAATCTAATGAAGAAACAGTAGAGTATGCTCTTAGAAATGAACTTTTTAGATTGTCTCCTGCCCAGAATAGTATGTACCATTAAAAGTAAGTAAGTAAGTAAGTAAGTAAGTAAGTAAGTAAGTAAGTAAGTAAGTAAGTAAGTAAGTAAGTAAGTAAGTAAGTAAAAGTAATAATTTCCCTGCTTTTCCTGCTGCAAATTCATTGTTTTCATTTGGAAATTCTCATGAGCTAGACAACAAAAATGGTGGAGGACAGAAAACGAAAATAAATGATAGAAGTATGGATTCCCTGAAAGATTCAATGAGGCCTTTGCCCATTTCATGTTTAAAATCTCCTTTTCACTCAATTCCAGGTGGCTGCCTCAAGAAACTGATTAAGACTTTCTCACAGTGGCTTGAAAACTGGGGAAATAAATATAAATATAAATCTTTCTCCCTTTGTCTCATCTACTTTATTTGGACAAAAATGATCTTTATTTGGGCACAAAATGAAACAGGGAGCCTTTACAACTTCCAAGTAAAAACTTAGCTAGTATAAGATGTGAATGGCTACAAGATGCGAAGATGGCTACAAACTGGTTTTGCGAAAGGATAGGCAAGTTCAAGGAGGATACATAAGTTAAATGGAATTTTTATGTTCAGAGGTGAATAACAGGTCCTAAGAAAAGTTGAGAGGTGGATTTGATGTCTGCATTCCCTGTTTGTGAGCTCCTAGAGATTTGTCTCCATTTAGAGAGGAAATGAAACTGTCTAGATGCCCTAAGCACACCTGATCTCACCTGATTTCGGAAGCTAAGCAGGGTTGGGCCTGGTTAGTACTTGGATGGGTGACCACCAGGGAATACCAGGTGCTGTAGGTGCCTGGAGTAGGAACTGGCAAACCACTCCAGTATTCCTGCCAAGAAAACTCCATGGGCATGGGGTCACAAAAAGTTGGTCACAACTGTAACGACACAACCCCCACACAGAGGAAATGATGGACAAAAAGCACCTTTGTTCAATCCCAAAGGGTAGTTGTGTGTTAGTTTGAAAGTAAGGGTGCATAATTGGAGGCCAAGATCAAGACCATCCATGATATGGTGTTTCTGATTATTATGGACATATATAAAAGTTGGAGTGTGGAATGCTCTCTCTCTCTCTCTCTCTCTCTCTCTCTCTCTCTCTCTCTCTCTCTCTCTCTCTCTCTCTCTGTGTGTGTGTGTGTGTGTGTGTGTGTGTGTGTGTGAAAATGTAGGAGAGGACAGCTTTAAGTTGCTTCACAGTGCTGGAATGACAAACAAGTAGGTGTGAGATCTGATGAAGGTTGTTTTGTCTCTAGAATAAAAAAAAATCAAGCTGACACTAATGCAATCTGGGCATATCATGACAAGACAAGCCTCACTCGAAAAGACAGTAATGTCAGGAAAAGTGGAAGGCAGCAGGTAAAGAAGAAGACTGGACAAGAGATTGATCAATTCAATCAAAGAAGCCAGGACCTTAGATATGCAAGACCTAAGCAATGCTGTTAAGGATAGGACCTTTCAGAGAATTCTCAGATTCATAGCATTGCCCTAAATTGACATGATAGCACATAACAATAGATATAGTAACAGACCCTCTATATACCTGTTGATAATTTGTTATCCTGCTGGTATGATTGGTAAGACATGCATGAGAAATCAGTATTCATAAGCCCAAACTTTTAGGCAATCTTGCCTTATTTTTTGTTCTTTGAAGACACGGGGCGTCAGAAATGAGGAAAGTTTCCTTCTGCTCTACAACTCTCAGAATATCTTAGTCAAGATAGTTCCCAGATATGGGAACTGTCTTCCAGAAAACAACTTTGTAAGCGGTCACATGCACATGTTTTTTTCCCAAGCTTGATAAATTTCACATTAAAAGAAGCAAAAAAATGCACAAGAGTAAAATGTATTCCACTTAAGCCCATTGACATTAATGGGATTTGTCTAGCTAGTAATCTCCTTCCCATGTAAATCTCTGAATATTTGGAGTGAATGCAGAGCTTCAAAACTAAAAATAATAATTGAATCTTAAGTCCCATATATAATCAGATTCTCTAGTAAGGCTCATGATTCATATCACATAATCTTTATCCCTTTACTGCAGAAAAAAGAGGAAGGTTTCACCTCCATAAGAACTTCTTTTCCTCTGCCTCAATAGAGTGGGAGGGAGTCTAGGTGCAGCAGCCAAAAAGGCCCTTCCATGGGTTCCCATGAGACGTGCTTGTAAGGGTGGCAGGATGGAGAGAAAGGCCTCTCCTGATGACATTAACATCCGAGTCAGCTCATACTGTGAGATTCGATCTTTGAGGTAGCTAGGACCCAGGTTGTACAGTGCTTTGTGGGTTAAGGCCAGCACTTTGAATTGTGCCCTATAGCTGATTGCCAGCCAGTGGAGCTGTTTTAATAGGGGTGTAATGTGATCTCTGTACCCCGCCCCAGTCAGTAGTCTGGCTGCTACATTTTGGACCCATTGAAGGTTCCTGAGACTTTTCATCAGTAGCCCCACATAGAGCGCATTACAATAGTCTAGCCAGGACATCACTAGGGCATGTGTCACCTAGGCTAGAGTTGGTTTCTCAAGAAACAGGCATAACTAGCTTTATTTGTGCAAATGTGCTCCTGGCCACAGCCATGACCTGGCCATCCAAGCTCAAGGATGAGTCCAAGAGCACCCCCAAGCTGTGCACCTCTTTTTTTCAATTGGAGGGTGACTCCATCCAGTACAGGTTGCATCCCTATCCCTTGTTGCCCCTTTCGACTGACCAGAAGCACCTCTGTCTTTACTGGGTAGAATAAAGCCAGTTGGGAAAAGTTCAGGCACCTCTCTGCCTCTGACATTAAAAGATCCAGTAGATATTTGGGAACATGTGGTTGCTACAGGGAATGTAATTGTGTCCGTAGTGAAACACCATCATTTTTTGTATGCCTCATTTTTTGGTCACAGTTCACATTGGGAACTGTGGGAAATCCATGAGGTAAGGGCAAACTTGGATAAGATGAAGAGCATCCTTAAATTCTTGTCATTCTTGCAGTCATGTAAATGATGAAGTAGTAATGTTGTCATATGGCTAGATCATAGTAGAATAGCTTCAACTCTTAAAATAAGGGTGATGGTATCATTATTAAAAACACAAACAGTAAACATCACAAACACCACTAACACCAGTCAGCTTTTGCCTCTGTACAAGTTTCATCAGTCTAGGCATGAAAAAGCTACGGGTGGTACAAAAATAAAGCAAAAGCAAAGCAAAGCAAAGTGTTCTGCTTGTATACTGTCCCATACCACTTCAAGTAGTCTCTGGGTGGTTCATAGTTTAATTACAGCATACAGGCTACACATTGCTCCCTCCCCCAGCAAGCTGGGTACTCATTTTACCAACCTCGGAAGGATGGAAGGCTGAGTCAACCATTAGCCTGCTACCTGGGACTGAACCCCAGGTTGTGAGCACAGTTTTACCTGTAGTACAGGCATTTAACCACTGCGCCACGGGGCTCATAAATCAAAATTCAAAGAAGCTATCAACAATTCCAGAAGCCAGGTCTGCATGCCAAATTCAGTTGTTAAGAGGATGATTCAAAATGGGGGATGCAGAGTTAAATCAGAGTTGTAGGTTCCAGATTCCACCTCTGATGCTGCTGACAACGTTGTTTCTCAGGACCTAGTTAGACAAAGGGTTGATTTTGTAAGAAGCTGGTAAGTGCAACAGGAAGAAGTGATAATGTTCAAGGCTATTTAGATTAGAAACAGGAAAGTAAGAGGAGAAATACAATGGGTATATGAAATTTTACATGGTGCAAGTAAAATAGGGGCCTTTTCACACGACCCCTAAGATCCGCTGGTCCCTTAAATTCGGACCAAAGATCTTAGGGGTTCGTTGCCCTTCCTTCCTCCCCACCAGAGAAAGAGGGGGAAAAATGCAGCTCACCTGGAGGAGCCTCCGGGAGCTCCGTTTTTCTTCTGCTTGCTTTTTCCCCTCCCACCTCTTCTCTTAAAGGGGCAGGAGGCAAAAAAAAACACAAGCAGAAGCCAGGAGAGCCCTGCACTGACCAGATTAAATCCAGACCTGGGGATTTTCACCCACCTCAAGCAGGTACAAGAAAGTGCAGCTGGGTCGCGCTTAGGTGGGTGGGGTCGCACTTAATTGTCTGCAAAGTCCGGAGCTGGTGGGAAAACACTTGTAAGGTCCGGACCTTGCAGCCATTTCCTGCGGAGCTTAGGGGTCGTGTATAAAGGCCCCTAGTAGGATAGGGTTTTCCCCCCTTTCAATTAATACTGAGAAGCTAAACAGTGTGAGATTCTGGACATAATTTTTTTTGCCTTCATATAATACACAGTTAAACGCAGAATTAATTATTGAGAGATGGCATGTTGGCTGAATACTTTGGTGACTTTAAAAGAGAATTAGTCAAGCATGGCAGTGGACTAGTGGCACCTTTGATTTTATCCACTATAGCTCTTCTTATGCTGTCGTCTCCATAATTTTGAAGAAGTGAAAAGAAAGTCCATATCATTACCACAAGTATTGTTGGGGGACAAGGGAAATTAGACCCAAGAAACTCCTGCTCCATCCCTCTCAATCTCCCCATGCCCCACCTAATCTCCATGGCAGCGGAAGGGAAGCAAAAATATGGACCACTTCCTTCTCTTCCACACACTTAAATAGCTAACGATAATTGAATATATGTCCGAAAGTGGATAAAGGAGTTTTGGTATGATAATGTCCTTATTTATTTTATATATTTAAAATATTTTCAATACATCTGGGAAACATATTTCTGGGTGTTTTTTATTTAACCTTTTTTAGACAGTGAATATGGAACCATGGATACTAGTCCTGCTAATATATGAGTTTAATTGTACATCCGTGTCCATGGCCATTTGCAGTCCACCACACACATGCATGCTAGTCGTGTCCGACTCTAGGGGCGGTGCTCATCTCCATATTCAAGCCGAAGAGCTAGTGCATGGTCATGTGGCCAGCATGCCTGCAAGGAAACACTGTTTTACCTTCCCACTTTTTACAGCAGTACCTATTTATCTACTTGCATTTACATGCTTTTGAACTGCTAGATTGGCAGACGTTGGGGTTATCAGCAGGAGCTCGCTCTGCTGCGTGGCACATGGGATTTGAACTGCCCACTTTGCAGCCAACAGTTTTTGAAGCCTTTAGGATGCTGGCAAATGTTACTATAATTTAAGAAGAAACAAGGTACAACTGATTACATTGTATAAGTACAACCAGATAACCATCTTGGTATCCAATGTTGGAAAAAAGCAGACTGTAAATCAAATCAGATCAAATCAGCCAATCTAGTATTGAATGATCTTATGAAGTGCCCCTGCATCTTGCATTTTTCTCAGCTAGCAGAATATGAATACACATGCAAATTATATAGTTTCCATTTTATATATGATTTCATTAAAACACATTTACTAACTACTCAGCTATACATACCCAACACTACACAATAAGAATGAATTACTGCCAGAAAAGAGTAATTTATGTTAAATTAATCAAATAGTGTTTATTCCTTCAATGGATTACTTTCTTTCTCCTTGTTAGATTCACATGCAATGATATAAGAACATAAGAATATAAGAAGAGCCATGCTAGATCAGACCAAAGGCCCATCTAGTGCAGCTTCCTCTATCTCACAGTGGCTCCACCAGATGCGTCTGGGAGCAAATGAAACTAGATATCTGTCACCTGATACCACTCCCCTGCATCTGGCCCTTGAAGTTCCCCAGTTTTAAGCCTGGAGATGGCATATCTCCCTCATGGTTTGTAACCTGTGATGGACTTTTCCTCCAGGTATCTGTCCAATCTCCTTTTGAAGGCATCCAGGTCAGATGCTGTCACCACATCCTGTGGCAGGGAGTTCCACAGACTAACAATGCGCTGGGTGAAAAAATAGAGCATTTCATTTTGCTTCTTTAGTAGTTTTGTTTCATTTCATTAGTAACAATTTTAAGGTAGTTTTGGTATGAAATAAAACAATTGAAACAAAGTGCTATGCTTCCCTGGGTTCTAGAGGCACCAAAATGGCAGGAGAGCTTCCTCAAGCTCTTCCCCGTAAGCCCCCAAAATCTGGAGAGGTTTGGGGGTCAGGGGGCTGAGTTCTTAAGCTCCAAAGGATGTCCCCTAGGGAAAAATCATTCTAAATTGAATTGGGAAATCATAATATACCCCATGGGTGAGTGAATGCAGCTTGGCATCCAAAGCCGGGTTCAATTTAGAATGATTTTTCCCCCCTAGGGGCATGCCCTTTGGAGCTTAATAATGCAAAGTGTTCTGCTTATATACTGCCCCATACCACTACAAGTAGTCTCTGGGCGGTTTACAATTTTAATCACAGCATGCAGGCTACACATTGCCCCCCCCCAATACTTAACTCTGCCTCCTGACTCCTAAACCTCTCCAGATTTCAGGGGCTTACAGGGAAGAGTCCAAAGAAGCCACTCTGCAATTTCCATGCCGATACATGGCTGTAAATCCTATTTTTGAGGATATACAAAAACTATGTCTTCATGGGGTCATGGGGCTGACTTATGTTTAAGCTCCAAAGAGGGTCCCCTAGGAAAAAAAGTCATTCCAATTGAAATGGGATTCGGAAGCCAAGCTACTAATCACTCGCCTGTGAGGGGACTATTTCAGTTTCCTGATTCAATTTAGAATGATTTTTTCCCTAAGGAGACTCCCTTTGGACCTTCATAACTCAGCCCCATGAACCCCAAACCTTTCAAAACATTCCTAGAGGAAAAATGGCATTTTTTTCATTTTGTAACAAAACATGTACCATTTTGGTACATAATGAAATGATGAAACAGTGTTTTGTTTTTCATTTTGTGCCCATCTCTAATAGAAAGGCATGGAGCATTGATTCACCAAGTGACTGAGAGTCAGACAGGACTAAATAGATGGTAGATTATATTCTTAAACCCTATTTGGCCTTATTACACATTTTAGTCACTTACATTTTTTCCTGTCTGAGATAAATATCTTCTGTGTCCCTATCAGTCCTGATAGTCCTATTCTAGTTACATATTTTGTGAGATCCTGTCTCTGCTTGTTCCCATTCACATAACTTCGGGTGTTCTTCATTATTTTCCTTGTTGCTTAATGCAATGCATATTTTATACTTTACCGTGATTTTTTTAAAAATGAGATTTTCTTCTGTTTATGTCATGTAAGCTATTTTGGGAAGTGTTGCTTTTGGAAAACCTAATAAATACCTTAAATAAATAAAATAAGAGAACTGCAATCAGTAAAAAACGGCAAAGTTATTGTGGATCATCATCCCACAATCATAACTTCCATTTATAAAGAAAGAAGCAGTTTCTGACATTCCAGAATAGCTCCACTGGTACCACTTTATTTCAAATTATTTTAAGTAACTGGAGCTGGTAGATGAAATATAGTGTAGTATTTCAGCAGGTTTGCTGAAAATGTTTGCTTGTTTGTTTGTAATATTTTACCCCACCTTTCTCCATAAGAACCCAAGTTGGCTTATGAAATTAAAAGACAATTTTTAAACAGTAAGTATCCACATTTTTCGTCTTTTGTATTTTTTGTTTTCTTTGATTTTTCTTTGATTTTTGCACGAATTACTAAAAAAGGTTAAACAAATACAGCAATACATTGTTTTACAAGCATAATCCATTCAGAAACATGCTTGTAAACCAAAACACTCGCATATTGAAGGAAATTTTCTCATAAGAAATAATGGAAACTTAGATGATTCATTCTGGGTTAGACCACATATTGTACACACAATATGCCAAAACTCACAAGAGAAGCTGGCTAGAAGTCCACATCCACACCATGATTTAGATGCCTAGCTGTAGAATCCGCTCTACTTCGGACCAACAAGTGGATTTTACTCTGTGTTTTTAATGTGATAATAATAAAGTGCATTTTGTAGCCTCATACACACTTGACTAGCTGCCCCATGACTAGGAATCATTTGAAAAATAAAAAGGACAATGGAAACAAATTAAAGAAAAACAAAAATATAGAGAAAAATAAAACCCTAACCTGCACTCCCCTTTGAAAATGTTCCTGGCTGGAGCAAGAGAGGCTTCCCTTCCTCTCTCCTCCCTCTGCTTTTGAGGCTTGCCTGAGATTGAACATTCAAAACAACATCCAGCAGGGGGAGAGAAAGAGAGCCACAACTGGCTCACTTGTGAGCATGTGAACTGCTCCAGGGCTTGTATAGCAAGACATTTCTCATTGATCAAGGCAAAATTGATCAGAAATGTTTGCTCGTCTTGCAAAACACTCTTAAACCAAGGTACTTGTAAACCAAGGTATTACAATATCACAATAAAAGACAGTAAACAAAAGCAACACCAAAAATGCATTGAAAGCAGTAAGGCACAACCATCCATCTAAAAATCCTGTTCAGACAACCAGTCACTCAGGGAAAGCTTGCCTGAAGAGAAAGGTCTTCACTTGTTTGCAGAAGTGCAGCAAAGAGGGGGCCAGCCTGGCCTTCTGTGGGAGGGAGTTTGTTTGGGAGCAGCAACGGAGAAGACCCTCTCCTCTGTCCCCATCAAACATACCTCTGAAGGTGGTGAAACCAAGAGAAAAATCTCTCTTGATGAATGTAACTTTTGAGCAGGCTCATAAAGGGAGATGTAGTCCTTGAGATTGCTTGGATCTAAGCTGCTTAGGGCTTTATAGGTTAGAACCAGCACCTTGAATAGTGTCAGGAAATGGATTGGCAAAGCCAGTGTAGCTGCTGTAACACGGGGGTTGTGCGATTCCTGTGACCAGCCCCAGTTAGCAAATGGTCAGTCTCATGCTGGATCAATTTAAGTTTGTGAACACTTCCCAGAGGCAACCTCACACAGAGTGTGTTGCAGTAACCCAGCCTCACATGCATCTCTGTGGCCATATGAGCGCTAATTAATGAAGAAGCTTCAAACAACCGGAGGCATTTGTTCAAGATCTAACAGTCATGTTCTCACCCAATTCCCATACTGAATGTTTCATGAACGTGTGTGAAGGATATATTCATCAGGTTTGTCTCCATGTGTTCAGTGCATATAAATATTTGCCGTTTTAAAAGTGGGTTGACTATAGGTTTTTTCGAAATCCTTGCTGCGATTTAAAATAAATGTAAGTCCTACCGGTTTTACTAAAATTGTACTGCATTAACTGAGTGAAACGTTTTAACTTACACAGGCAGAAACATTTTTTCCAAAATTAGATTATGTGGCTAAATCCCATCAATCCCCTGATCACTAAATTTAGAGTTCTTTCTCTTTATCTGTCTTTCTCTCTGTGTATCCCTCCCCAACCCCAAAAGCACACATTTCAGAAGATCTTGTTATGGTGATATATCTAATAATAATCTCTAATGCAGGGGGACCTCAAAGTTTTCAAACAGTGGGCCAGTCCACCACCACTGGGGGCCGGATCACAGTCCAAAAGCAGCTGTGGAGGCTGGCTTCTTCAAAAACAGGGGGTAGGTGGGGGGGTTGCAATTGGTCCCAGGGGCCGGATTCAGGACCATGGGGGGCCACATCCAGCCCCGGGGCCTTAGGTTGAGGACCCCTGCTCTAATGCTTTAGTCTTGTCTGGCATCCTTGCAATATTGTTTCAAATGAACAAGGGTTTATGGCAAAATATTAAGAATCTTGACTAAGGGCCTTTTCACACGACCCCTAAGATCTGCTGGCCACTTAAATTCGGACCAGGGATCTTGGGGGTTTGTTGCTCTTTCTGCGTCCCCACCCCTCCGCACTTCCTTGCTCTTCCTTGCTCCTGTCTGCGTGAGGGGAGGGAGGAAAAAAGAGAGGGAAAAATGCAGGCTCACCTCCGAAGCTGCCCGGAGCCCCGTCGTTGTCCTGATTCCTTCTCTTCTGTTTGTTTGTTTTTTTGCCTCCCACCCCTTCTCTTAAAGGGGCGGGAGGCAAAAAAAAAAAACAGAAGCGAGGAGAGCCTCGCACTCACCAGATTAAATCCGGACCTGGGGATTTTCAAGAAAAGTGCACTGGGACGCGCTTAGGTGGGCGTGGTCACACTTAATTTCCTGCAAACTCCGGAGCTGGTGGGGAAACAATTGTAAGCTCCGGAGCTGGCAGCCATTTGCTGCGGAGTTTAGGGGTCGTGTACAAATACCCTAAATTGTGTTTTTATGAGTCTTCCTTTTTGCTACCCCTTTCAGAGGCAATTTAATATTTTTGCAAGCAAGAGACTTGTATGCAAGTAATATTTTAATTTCATTAAGTAACAACTGCAGCTCTGTGGAACTCACCATTGTAAATCAATTGCATTCACTCCTCATCAATTCAGCTGCTGTACTACTTTATTTTGAGTTAGCCTGAATCAAATGGTGTTTGTACAAGTTCTCCAGTTGATTGGGTAAGAACTAGGGACAGGCAACTTGTGCCTGTCCCCCGTTCTGATCCTCCGACCTACCGCCACTTACCAAGTAGCCGTTCCGTCTGTGCCTCCGACCTGTCTTGCTTGATGGTTAATGCCAGGTGGGTCCACAATAAGATCCCTATCATCCACAATCTGATCGTGGATGAGTGGCCCAACCCGGCTTTCCTTACCAATACCTGGGTGGATGCAGAGGGCGGCGAATCCCTCTCCCAGCTGCCCCCCCTGGTGTTTGTGTCCAGTACCTAGGCAGGTCGGAGGGTGGGGGGTGGCAATTGTATTTAGGGAATCTATTTAGGTCATTAAATCCATGGTGTTGGTCTGTCAGGGTTGGAATGTCTACACCTATTGTTCAGACAGCGGGATAGTTTTGAGATACTGCTTGTGTTCCATTCTCCCCGCAACCTTGTACTGTCCCTCCCAGAGCTCTCCGAGTTCATCTCAGCGGCACTGTTGAGGTCCCCCCAGCCTGTTGGTGGTGGGTGATTTCAGCGTGCATGCTGGGTCTGGACTGTCTGGAGTGGCTCTGGATTTCATGGAGTCCATGGCCTCTATGAACCTATCCCAACTTGTCATCGGTCCCACCCATAGGGCTGGGCATACCCTGGACCTGGTATTTTCCTCCACGTCCGTGGACTATAATCTGAGGGCTGGAATTTGCATTCTTAGCCTGTGTCATGGTCAGATCACAATTTACTGACTTTCCCCCTGGCAATTGTCGCTCCTCCCCATAGGGAGCCTGGCCCTTCCACCTGGGGCCGCCCCGTAGGCTTCTAGGTCCTTGTCGGTTTTCAGAGGTCTTCTGGAGTGACTGGCTGATGACCCGGTTGACTCCCTGGTTGACAGGTTGTAATGTGGCTGCTGCTGGGGCTGTTGACCAGATTGCCCCCAAGCACCCTATCTCCTGCCGAGCCTGCTCTTTGCTGTGGTTTACAGTGGAGTTGTGGGCAATGAAGCAAGAAAGGAGAAGGCTTGAGAGCAGATGGAGGGATGATCAGACGGAATTTAATTGGCCTGCATATCTTGTGATGACCAGATGCTACTGCAAGCGATCAGGAATGCTAAATGATATTTTGCCTCTCTGAGAATTGGTGGGGCCTTGAATCATCAGGCGGAATTGTTCTGAGTGGATCAAGACCTCACCAATGCTGGTCCACCAGGGCCTCTTCCTAGTAATTTCACTACTGAGTCTTTCACAGCCTTTTCAAATCTAAAATTGAGGCCATGTGTGCCGATCTGGACTCCGGTTGCACTGATCTGTCCCCAACCATGCCTGGTGCTGCACCCACTCGGTCTCCTCGTTTTGTTGAGTTTGGGCTTGTGACTCCCGCTGATGCCTTCAGGGTATTGGTCTGCTGCAGACCGGCAACTTCCCCTTCCGATCCTTGCCTGTCTTAGCTTATTAAGATTGCCGGAGGGAGCATTCCAGAGTGGGCTGCTACCATCGCCACTGCCTCCTTCAGGGATGGGATTCTTCCCAGCCAGTTGAAGGATATGGTGGTCAGGCCCATCCTTAAGAAATCTGGCCTGTAATTGGACGATAATTAGCACCCGATTGTCAATGTTCCCTTCATAGGCAAGGTGGTGGAGCAGATTGCCACCAAGTGGCTCCAGTTGTTCCTGGAGGAAGATCATGTCCTTGGATTCCTTCCAATCCAGGTTCAGGCCATGCCATGGGACTGAGACCACCCTGGTCGCATTGCAGGATGACCTATTGAGGGGGGTGGGACAGGGGCTCTGCTACCTTGTTGATCCTTCTCAACAAGATAGTGGCTTTGTCAGTGGCTTTTGATACCGTCAACAATGGTATCCTCCTGGGCATGAACTCGGGGTTTAGACTTGTGCGGCTCCGCTCCTTCCTCTGGGGCCATTCCCAGTGAGTAAGCCTGAGTGGAGAATTGTGGCCTCCCTGGTCACTCTCTTGTGGGGTGCCTCAGGGGTCAGCAATCTCCCCATGCTTTTTAACATTTATATGAGGCCACTTGCTGAGGTCATCCGGAGATAAGGGGATTGTTGTCATCAGTACACTGATCACATGCAGCTCTATATCTCCTTTTCTACCTCTGCAAACCGGTCCAGACCCTTCATTGCTGCCTGGATGCCATGTTGGAATGGACCAGGACTAAAAGGCTCAAGCTCAACCCCTAGAAGACCAAGGTTCTGTTCTTCAGGGGGAATGAGTACAGTGGTCCTCTCCCAAGAATGAAGGGAGATCTGCCCCCCGATAGTTGAAAGAGCGAAGAGTCTGGGCTTCATCTAGGACCCGGCATTGTCCTGGGTGGCTGCCATGTCCAATCAGCCTTTTATCAATTTAGGCTTATCATCCAGATTTGCCTGTACTTTGATGGTGACTCCCAGAGGACAATTGTGCAAGTACTGGTCATCTCAAGGATTGATTGACTGCAATGCTCTTTACATAGGGCTTCCCTTGACCCTTGTCCAGCGATTGCAGTAGGTGCAGAATACGGCGGCCAGATTGGTGGTTGGTGTGGGTCGCTTTGACCACATCACACCAATTTTGGCATGCCTGCATTGGTTACCCGTTGCCTCACGGATAAGGTTCAACATACTGGTTTTGATTTACAAAACCCTCCATGGCCTGGGGCCTGAGTATCTGGCAGAGTGGACCTCCCAAAGGCCAGTGTCGGCCCGACCCACCAGATCATCTTTGGTGCTTTTGATTCATGTGCCCCCCCCCCGGAGGCCCATAAAGCTGTCACTCATAATCAGGCCTTTTCGGTGGCTGGTACGAAAAAGTGGAACAAACTACCTTGCGAAATGTGCCAAATCAAGTCCCTAGCACCCTTTTAAAAAGCTTTAAAGACCTGGCTTTTTAGGGAAGCTTTCAGCGATTGGTAATGTAATGTTGTGCTGTCCCCTGTCTTCTTGTATTTTTCCTACCACCCTTTAGTGTTTGCCTCTTGTCTTTTTAAGTCTTAGGTGTTTGTTGTTTTTGATTTGATTTGATTGATTAATTGTGTTTTTAATTGTTGATTATTTATTTGGCTTTTGTGTGAACCATCAAGAGGCCCTCTGGGAAATTGGGTGGTCCAGATATGCAAAAATAAATAAATAAATAAATAAATAAATAAATAAATAAATAAATAAATAAATAAATAAATACCATTATTCTCCATTAACTGTGCATGCCATTCACTTGCCTGCTGCTATACAATTACTATTGTAGTAATTAAATGTATCTCACATGATCCACAATTCTTTTACACTTTTCTTGAGAGCAGCTGTAGAACTTTCTCATTCTATGGGCTACCTGCCCGTCTATATTTTAAATGACTATTACAAACACAAACTTTACACAAATGTTTACATACGCACACATTTATACTGCTGGATAGATTTAGGTATCTGGTTGCAGAGTCTGATTCTTCATTGTGTGTCCTTGACAAAGGCTGGGGTTGATGATCCATTGAGTCCCTGCCAGCTCTTTGGTTCTAAGATGATGATTAAAACAAAACAGCAATAATAGTGCTGTAACAAAACTGGATGCTACAATATGTATACCCTGAGTTCTTTTCACCAGAGAAAAATAAAGAATTCAAATGCCCCTTTGAATCCAAATGAGAAGAAAGTCCCAGATAAATTTGTCGACCAAGATAGGGTATCCACAACATAAAGAAAACAGTTCCAAATTTAGTCTCCAAATTCTAAAATACAAAATTCAAATAGAGATGCAAATGCATAAGATCACAATGTGGATTCACCCTCCCATGCCCTTGCTGCACAAACATATTGAAATTCTACTACCTAAATCAATATGGCAAAAGCTTATCATCCTCTAGGGCAGTGGTATAATAATAATAATAACCTTTATTGTCATTGTACAACCAGTGTACAATGAAATTGGCTGAGCTCCCTCCCTCCCCCCAACACCATCCCACTAAAAAGCCATTCAATCTGATATCACACTGTGTGCTTGCTGCACAACTCGCCAGCCCCACGAGTCTATCACGTGTTGTCACATCCCATTTAACAGTCAAACAGCCCACGAATAAAAACTGTTTTTTAGCCTGTTGGTACGGCTTGCTATACTTCTGTATCTCCTACCCGAGGGTAGGAGAGTAAAGAAGTGCTGACCGGGGTGTGAGTCATCCCTGATGATTTTCCTTGCTCTCCTAAGACAGCGATCCCTGGCGATGTCATCCAGTGGACTCAGGGGACAGCCCGTGATGTTTTGTGCTGTGTTCACTACCATCTGTAAAGTCTTCCTGTCCGCGGCTGTCAAACCAGCATACCAGACTGTAATGCAGTACGTAAGGACACTTTGTATTGTAGACCGATAGAAGGAGGTCATCAATTGTTGTTTCACATTGTTCTTCTGCAAAAGCCTGAGGAAATGGAGTCTCTATTGTGCCTTCCTGGCCACATGAGTTGTATTAATTTTCCAGGTAAGATCTTCACTAAAATGAACTCCCAGGACTTTGAAGGAGGAGACTCTCTCCACCCGGCCTCCCATGATGTACAGTGGAGCAAGTTCCTCTCTTTTCCTCTGGAAGTCCAACACCATCTCCTTAGTTTTGCTGATATTCAGGTGCAAATTATTTTCTAGGCACCATGAGGATAATTTTGGACCTCCCCCCTATATACTGATTCATCTCCACCTGTTATAAGACCCATTATGGTAGTGTCATCTGCAAACTTGATGATTGCAGTGGATGGGTCAGATGCTACACAGTCATAAGTATACAATGACTACAGGTAGGGACTAAGCACACAGCCCTGTGGGGAGCCAGTGCTAAGCTTCAACGAGGTAGATGTAACAGGCCCGATCCTCACTGTTTGAGACCGATCCCTCAGAAAGTCTTTAATCCAGTCACATGTTAGAAGAAATTTCCAAGTCAGTCAGCTTTTTAATAAGGATGCTTAGAAGGATGGTATTAAAAGCGGAGCTATAGTCAATGGTGGCAAACCTTTGGCACTCCAGATGTTTTGGACCACAACTCCCCCAGTCCTTCATCATTGGCAATACAGGCTTGGAATTCTGGGAGTTTTTGTCCAGATCATCTGGGGTGCCAAAGATTTGCCACCACTGCTCTAGGGGCAGTGTTTTTCAACCACTGTTCCGTGGCACACTAGTGTGCCGCGAGATGTTGCCTGGTGTGCCGTTGGAAAAATTGAAAAAATTGAAAGATTTTTTAAAAAATGTCGAATTTTCACCCACTAGACGGGCACCGGACTGTGTCCTGGGTATGAAGGAGTGGGGTTTTTGACCCCACCCTCGGCCAGCAGGGGCACCGATTGGCGCTCCTCAGGGGGGCACCCTCCACTTTTCTGATGTCCGGGCTCTGATTGGTCAAGACTCCAGCCTGGACCTATCACAGTAGGACATCATCTTCCGACTTCCTTCCCGCCCGTTTTGTGCGCAGCAGCGGAGAGAAGAAGACATCGCGACTGACACCAAAAGGCGCAGAGTTAATTTTTTTCCATTTTCTAATGGTGGTGTGCCTCGTGATTTTTTTCATGAAACCCCCCAAAAAAGGTTGAAGAACACTGCTCTAGGGGGACAGCAGTTCCTGCCTGTCCAGGTCTCTCACTTCTTCTAACTCGGTTTCTGAGACACAGCCCTTCCTAGAGTTTTCCCATCCACTGGACTGACCCAAATAGTCCTTAGGGGTTATAACCCCCCATCAAACCCTGGAGTCTCTATATGCAAAAGACTGAGCTGCAACAGCTATCCTTGTGCTTAAAATCAAAGACCTTCTAATTTTCCATACTGTGGAACTCAGAAAGCAAAAAATAGAACCATAAATTAAAAAATCAGCTGCTGGGGTACTGCTGGGGAACTTTTGGCAATAAATTTTCATTTCATTCAGACTTGTGCCATTGCTTGATTCATACAAATATATCTACCATACCTCGGTGAAGACAGCAAATGAAGCAGCAGGCAGGTTGCATTTATCCTATGTTGAGATGAAAAGCTGATTATGTAGCTGAGTGCAGATGAAGGGGAAACCTCTCAGAGATTAGGTTTTGCTGTCTATGTGCCCTACATTGCTGATGGACATAATAATTTCATGGTAGTTACTTGACACATGGCCATTTCTCTTCTTTATGGGAACAATTCTACACAGTCAACTTAGTTCAGCAAGAACAGCCTCTGTATTGCTCATGGAGACTCTGCAGTAGTCAGCAGTAATGTTGAAGTAAAATACAGTGGTACTTTGTATAAAGGAATTAATTTGTTCCAAATGAAATTATGTTAAGCAAATTTTCCTTTGTACAAATTTCCATAGGAATGCATTGAAAACGGAGTAATCCCATTTTTATGTTGTACGGATTCTCCCCATAGGCGATTATGTTAAGCCAATTTCCCCTATCTCTGGAATTTTTTATGTTGTACAAATTTTATGTTATACAAGCTGTTTGTTATACAAAGGTCTACTGTATGTCTAAGTCTACAGGATGTTGTATTATAGCTTTCTCTGAAAGGCTCTGGTCATGATCTGCACAGTTTATTTTACAAATGTGTATCCTCTCAATGCCTACGTAGCCATATAATAATAGTGACTGCATGTACTGTTCAACAGCATCCCTTAGTGCTGTTTTCACTAACATTTTGAGCCTGCCAACAGCCATGTCATATGGCATGGCTACCAAAATGCCATCTGACCTCTGCAACTCGTTTGATAATCTCTGCCTTGTGATCGTCTTGAGTACATTTTCTGTTCTTGACTCGGAGGCTTTGGGCAGGCTGCTACTGGTCTTCCTCAGCTGCCTGGTCTAAAAAAAAATAATTAAGATGTCCTTCACAGAACTGATGTGTGAGTGGATAAGGACTGCATAACTCTGGGCAAAAAGAAACGGGAATATGCATAGGCTACAGTCCACAAATAGAAGTTTCAGAGAGGGTAGCCCTCTTAGTGTCTGAAGAAGTGCACATGTGCACGAAACGTCACATTAAAATATGAAAGTTAGTCTACATGTTTGTCTTTTGTTTTGTTTTTTGTTTTTCTTTGATTTTGGCCTGAAAGTCCACAAATACTTAAGCTAAATAAAATTGGTTAGTCTTTCAGGTACCACATGATTTTTTATTATTTCATCTGCAACAACCTGGTAGAGAGAGCACTACACTTTTAAATGCTTCTCCTTTTATTAATAATAAAACTACAGGCTCAGTGTGCACTTATTAAGTTGTAGTTTCCATACATCAGAATTGACTTGACATCCCACGACTAGACGGAGTTCCAATGTATACAGTGGAACTTTACATGTCATCATACAGTATATCCACAGAACCCTATTGCGCACACACAGCCATGGGCAATAACGGATGGCTCGTTTTTTCCTTTTTGAAAGCTGCTCACAAGCTCTTGATGCGCCGTGCATTTAACGCGTTACAAGTCGTCCAAAGCCGTGGATTTTAAATTGTTCCTTTTCTGAGGCGAGAGGCGCAACTCTGCGGGGTGTTCGATCAAGTGGGGGGGGGAAGAGAGAGAAGTAACGAAAGATCGGCGCTTGAACGGATTGGAGATCGAGCCTCTTTCTTGATTACGAACTCAGTCGCTTTCAATGATTATTTTATGAATTGATATTTTTGCATGACCTGGAGTGACTTCACAGAATGAAAAGGGAGGGGCGGTGGGGCAAAGTATGCAAGGTGAAGACTCAACATCAGCACAGCCTGGGATGAACACAGACATACGAACATGCCCTCTCCCTGAACTGTCTATGGGTGCCTATGCGCGCTTGTCTCGCTCCCAGGGTCTGTCATCCCCCCCCCGGCCCCTTCCTTCAATGGTTTGGCTGGCGTCCTCTACTGAGCGGCTATTGGTCTTCCCCTCAAAGCCGGGCGCCTGCTCGGGCCGCAGATTGGTCACGGGTCCTGTCAGTTTCCTCTTTGGGAGGGTGCCGCGCGCACACACGCACGGGCTTTTTTTTTTAAACTCTTCCCCCCCCCCCCCGCCGCCGCCGCTATGAATGAACCCGGAGGGCGAGAGAGTTTTAAGGGGCTGAGGATTTGAACGGCGGGGCTGCTGGCCGCCAGTGGGGGCCGGAATGAGGATGAGCCGAAGGCGGCCGCCGCCGCCGCCGTTCCCGACTCAGGACTGGGCATCGGTTCTTTCCGTCCCCACCTGCAGCCGCGGCAAGAGCTGAGCCCAGGGCGGGCTGTACCGCTCCCAAGGTAAATAAACAGCCCTTCATTTGTAACTTTGTCAAGTTCCTTGCGGCGTCGCGTCTTGCCAAAAAAAAAGGGGGGGGGACAAACTTCTCCGTCACCCCCACCCTCACCCCTTCGCCTTGGCTATCGATCATTCCCTATCACCCACTTCGATGATTGCAGGATGAGACGGATGAAAGGCGCACTGCCGGCTCCTTCTGCTTTCCCCGAAACATCTGTGATCGGCTCTCTTTTTCATTCCCTCCCCGGGTTGCAGCTTTTATTAGAGGCATTTGCTGATGCGTGATGCGGCTTTCTTGCTCCCTAATTAAAATCAGGTAGGGTCTTCTCCTTTATCGCTGCAGTCAGCCTGTATGTACAGTATATGCGTGTGAGAGAGTTACAAATGCATAGGGTAGCAGTGGCTGCAGCTTGTCCTCCCAAGAGCTTTAAAGGGCTGCCAACCCCTTCCATGCTCTTGGCGGGTTGCTGAGCAAAAAACACATGATGCATGTTTACAGTCTCCCAGCCCTTGGCGAATGCTCAAGAGTGGTAGAGCAGCAACCCTGGAACCTAGGCTGCTGCCTGGCCCTACTTTGAATGGCTGCATTTGCATCTGTCTTTTTATAACACTGCAAAACAAATACTGTATGACCTCTTGCAAAGAAAGATACTCAAGCCAACCTTTGAGGTGCAGATGAAACTGAGCTGTGGGAGAAGGATGGTACAATAGTTCCTTTTTCATGTTCAACCTAACTGACCTTAAAGCACTTGCTAGAAAGCAATCACTATTAAAAGGGCAACTGAATGGAGAGAAAAGAAGCTCTAGGAAGAGCAACGTTGCAGTTTTCAGTAATGATTTCAACCCGATCCCTCCACCCGTGCAATGATGTACAAATGTATAATGGCCTTGAAGGACAAGGTGGGAAAGTTGAGGTCCTCTAGATGTTGTTGAGCTGCAGGCCTGCCCTCGCTCACCATTAACTGTGCCAATTGATGAAAGGCGCATAACTGTTTCATGTTAAATGGTATATAGAAACTGAAAGTGACACATGCATGCTTCTGCCACCATAGCTGAAGGCTATGCATCCAGAGACACAGTTGTATGATAAGGCATCTAATACACAGGGCGTGTAGTGTTTGTTATTTGAAAGGATTGGGGCATGGACGTGTGAGCCATCTGATGGTGTTGGACTGCAGGCCCCAGTGTGCCATCCCATTTCCTGCACTTTTTATGGCTGATGGGAAGTGAAGTCCAACAATATCTAAAAGCACTCCCATTTTTCCTCCTTGATGACCTATCCTAACTAAATGCTGTGCACACGATTCCCATTGCCTTGTTTTTCAAGGAATGATGCCTTGAAATACATGGTTTAGAATGGAACAACAATGAAGGAAGTATTTCTTGCAATTTCTCTTCTTTTTTCCCCAAGAGACTCAGATACACACATGGGAGGATGGGGGAAGCAGCAGCTTGAAAGATTGAGTGATTTCTTTATAGAATTTTTGCCCTGGGAAAAAGTTAAGCATTTTATGGGATTCCCCCCAATTTAGTAATTATTGTAATATATTATACACAGAGCTGTTTTTAAAAAACAGTTTGGAAACAGCTGTTGGTCCAGAATAATGCATAGTTTATAGATGCAATTCTTAATAAATTTATGATTGGTGGATATTGTGCTTCTGTATCCATGACTCAAAATGTAGGAAATGGTCTGATATTGCTGTAAAATATGCTCACTTTGTCAGCAGGAAAAAGCATGCCAATTTTACACAGCAAAGCGTATCTGGAATGTTAATGACACCCATGTCAGCAGTCAAGATATTCTACAGGATACCCTCTTGTGCTCACTATGGTTTCTTTTAGGCATTGTTTCTTTTATATCTAGAGAATTTGTTGAAAAACAGCTGTCAGTTGCTTTTTGTTTGGGTGATAAGTGGTTAACTGATGAAACAAGAACTTAGCTTCTGGGATTTTCCTCTGCTTGGTGTTACTTTGTGAATGGCAATAAGACAAGAAGGCATCCTGTAGACCAGTGGTTCCAAACCTTAGGTAATCCATGTGATCTTACACTGCAGCTCCCAAAAGTCTTCACCACTAGCTCTACTGACTGGAGTTCCGTGGAACTGTAGTTCATGGGTTACCCAAGTTTGGAAACCACTGCTGTAGACCATCTTGACCATTAATAAGGTTGTCATCCACATTGAAGCTGCCCTTTGATATGTGAATTTTGGCATTTGTTCCTCCATACATTGCTGGCATGATACTGGACAGCAACATGGGGGTCTTCTTTGGCCTTTTGACTTATCGATAAAGAAGCACATATCCCACATCCATAGACTGGCTTTTTAAAATGGAGGTTTAAGTATACATGAACGGTATGTGAACTATGCACAAATCCCGACATCTACTTCCCTCATGTAGAATTACCTAGTACTTGACATCCTCGCTTCGGCCCTCCAGAAGTTTTTGACCACAGCTCCCACAGTCCTTTGCCATTGGGAATACAGGCTTGGAATTCTGGGAGTTTTGGTCCAAAACATCTGGAGGGCTGAAGTTTGGACATGCCTGTCCTAGAGGATGAGTGCATGGTTGCTGCGAGAGGCCAGAAGCAAGAACAACTGGGATGTGGCTGCACTCCTTTTGTGCCAAAATATTTTGAAGGGCTGTTTTGGGGCTTCATAAAATGGTAAAACAAATATGTGAGTGGGACACATACAGTGAAGAAACATACACATCCTCTCAGGTAAACAAAAGTTGCCATGTCTGCTCTGCAGAATGCGGAGTAGAAATCTATGTGCCAAACTCCAAATGCTTTCCTTGGGGTAGACAACCTGAGGAATAAAAGCTGTATTGGACCATCAGTTTCCTAAAACAGGTCCCCTCATATTTTACAGTAATAATAAAGAGGGAAGAGCTGGGAGCAAGGACTGTCACTTGAAGTCAAGGTCAACATCATCTATGCTGTGTGGGGGGGAAAGTCAGTGAAGAAAAAAAAAGGAACAAAAATTAACTCATTTGAAATGTGGTGTTGGAGGAGAGCCATGCAGACACCAAAGACAGTCGTGCAAGGCAGAAAAGTGGGTGCTCAATCCAGTCAGTAGAGCAAAATATCAAGGGAATTCAGAACTGACCAGAAAATACAGTATTGGAAAAGGGAAGAGGCGGCAGTAGGGAGAGGGGGAGAGAGAGAGAGAGAGAGAGAGAGAGAGAGAGAGAGAGAGAGAGAGAGAGAGAGAGAGAGAGAGAGAGAGAGAGAGACTTAAAATAAGAAAGATTGTCTTGCGAAAGGAAGCTGCAATTGTTAGTTTGTAAGACCTGAGGAGACATTATTGGAGAATACAGTTTTGCTAGGAAGGTTGGAGAATAAGAAGAGAAAACAACCTAACATTATATGTTGTTGGTTTGCAAGAGCTGAGCAGACCTGTTAATGACATGACATTTTGGTGGTCATTAACTCATACAGTTGTCAACTTGTCATGCATCAGAAGGTGACACATAACACCTTAATTAAGAGTTTGTTCCTCTTAATTGAAAAAACAAATGTATAGTAATAAGACTGGTTGAATAGATGAAATTATGATGGGATGTAGCCACCAAAGCTCTGCTAACATTCAGTAAGACCATTCTCCAACCTCAAAGCAAAGAGCCTAATGTCACTGTTTAAACAAATGAGGTTCTTAAAATTTGTTCTCTTTGCATTTTTAAAATATATTTTAAAATATCTTTACAACCAGACACAGAATCCCTTTGCCAGCCCAAACGCCTATTAGCCCAGGAAAGAGTTAAAAAGTTCTGCTTCTTAGAATCAGCTAATTGGACCCTGATTGCCAAAAGTTCAGATTGCCTCTTGAGCTAATATTTCCTTTAAAGACTTGTGTCAAGAACCTGGCCTCTGAAATCTCAAGATAACATCTTGTTGTTTTGCTTTGTTTTATCCATTATGTACACCGCCTTGAGTTCCCTTTGGGAAGCAAGTGGTGTATAAATCTTAAAAACAAACAAACAAACAAACAAAAACAAACAATACTGAAACCATTCTGGCCTGTGTCAGACACAACTGCTCTCTTCTGTTGTAATGCAGAAATACTTTGAATATGCCTTACAAATTGGTATGCTAATTCCGTGAGGATACATGGTAAAATGTCCCTTTTTGGAGGATGTTTTGACTGTTTTTGTGACCTTTCACTGCCCTCCAAATATCCCCTTTCCCAAGGAAACAGCTGTGACAATGTATCTACTTTAAAATGTTCTTACTGGTAAGCCTGTTCCATGCATGCCCAGTCTTCTAACAAAGTGGCTACCTTTCCCTTTTAGAAGGGCTTTTTTGAGGATCAGTGTCTTAGCCCTTGCAGTCTTTCCAAATTAAAAAAAAGGGGTAGGACCGGTCATTCTTTTTCAAGATAAACATGGTTGGTCTTTTCAATGTATGTGGTCTGTTTTAAATCTGGGGACATTTAGAACCACCTATTTCTGAATGGAGGGAACAGTTCTATATTGATGCTAATCTGTATTCCAATTTAAATGTTAAAAGTTTTTGTTTAGAAGGCCCCCATTTGCACAATTGCCTTATAGAATGTTGATTTGCTGTGCTAGCACACGATCATTGCTGCACTCACGTGCAGCAATAATCATTTTTGTGGATACTTGGCACTGCCTTTAACAATTGTTTGGAACTGCTGTTGGTCTAGAATTCTGCCTAGTTAAATGATGAAATTCACAATCCCACAAGATGTAGCGATGACAACCTTTTAAAGATGGACAGCTTTTAAAGAGGATTGGACAAATTCATGGATTATGGAGCTATCAGTGGCTACTAGTCATGATGAACAAGTACTTCCTCCATAACCAAATATGTTTTTCGGTGCCAGCTGCTGGAGAACAAGAACAGAGTGATCCTGTAGCATTTATTCCTTCCTAAAAGTCTTCCTGTTGGTCAGTGGCTTGCTGCAATGTGAGCAGAATGTTGAACTTGACAGGCATCTGTTCTTATCCAGTAATAAACTTTTTAATGTTCTTACTAGGACCATCAGTACTGGGGAGTTGTCATTTCTCTTCTTTGTCACTTTCCTTTGCTCACAATCCACTTTCTGGGTGCTGTTTAAAGTGCTACTCTTAACCTTAGCCACAACTGGCTTCAGACCTAGTTACATGAAAGGATGCCTTTTCGATACAGTGAACCCTCATATAGCAAACAGTTTGCAAAACATTTAAAATCTGTACAATATAAAAAAAATTGAGAGGGGAAATTTGCTTAACAGAATTGCCTATGGGGTGAATGCATACAACATAAAAATGGTTGCGATTAGGGATTACCCTGTTTTCAATGCATTCCTATGGGAAATTTGTATAAACAAAAATTTGCTCAACAGAATTTCATTTAGAATGAATTAATTCCTTTATACGAGGTAGCACTGTATTTATCATCCACTACCTTAATGAGGAGCTTTACTTTGAGTATCCCTGAGTCCTGACAAATGATGTTAGGCAAGTGGCCAGACCAGAGAGTGAATTTGGTTGTGGCACGTTGATTATGAAACAGTCTACCTATAAAAGTTCAGTTGGTGCTTTCCTTAGGGCCTTATGTACACCACATGAACATCTCTTGTCATTGTGAGATAACTTGTAGTTACTTTTGTAAACTGGCACACAAATATGAAAATGTGCATTTTAACTGAGAACATAACTCGAAAGTTTTGTCCTACCAGTTCTTTCTATTCCTTTAGACCAGTGGTTCTTAACTTGGGCTCCCCAGATGTTTTTGGACTAAAACTCCCAGAAGAATTCATCACTAGCTGTGGTGGGCAGGATTTCTGGGAGTTGTAGTCCAAGGGCATCTTGGGACTCAATTGTGAAAACCACAGATCTAGGCAGCTTCATGGTAGATGTTTGACATGAAGATTATATGTCACTTCCGGGATGAGTACTGTAGTATGCCATTGAATACCAGCTTCTCTGGAGATCAGTAAGTTGACGCCATTTCCTATGCCACAACATTTCTCTACTAATACTTAAACTAATGTTGTTTAGTTTAAATACAAAACTTCAGGATGAAATGAATTTGTGGACTTAGTTTGTGAGTCACTAGTTTGTCAAATAATGCCTTTCTGCCTATGCTGAAATGTGTTGGGTTATCAGAAATCATGTGCAGGGAGTGAGGAATTTTCAGCATTGAAACCAGGTGTCCAGATTATGCTGCCTGTCAAGGTGCATCCAGTCTTTTTCTAGCGTGATATTAAAACATAATGTTCTCATTATCTTCTAAACAGGTTTGCTGGGTCAGGATGCTCTTAGCTGTAATGGCTAAGTACTTTCGTTTTTAGTTCGTAGCTACTTTTAAACCAAACTGGTTATTTCAATCTAGTTTCTTTTTAAGGAATAAAGTGAGGCACTTTAAAAAAATAAAATAAACAATAAATAAATAAAATTTACATATGTGTGTGTGCACAATTGATTCGTTTATTGTGGACTCTTAAAAACTGACTTGGGCTGATTTTACCTTGTAAAGGAAGCCTGTATTTAAAGCAAGGGAGTGTTGAGGATTCACTTGATACTTTTATGATGTCTCCTTATGCATTGGCGGTTGTTACAATAGGGCACAGTTATTGTGTTGTAATTCCAGGTAAAATCTAATTGTTACACAGTATTCCTGGAGTCTGGAGGCATATGACTCAGTTTATGACTCTTGTTTCAGATAAGCAATAACTCAGTTTGTATGTTGTTCTGTTGGGTTGCGCTGTCTGTTTTTGCAATCCTAGGCAAAAAAACATGGTATGTTCTTCTTCTGTTTTGTCTTTTTTAAAAAAAATCCTGGGGGGTGTGTCTGTTTAATAGTTATCAAGCTGACAAGCCCTCTTGAAATAAGATCAGGGCGTAGTGGCTCAGTGGACTAAGGCTTCCAAAAATTGTCAGCTGCAAAGTCGGCAGCTCAGCGGTTCGAATCCCAGGTGCCACGCAGTGGAGTGAGCTCCCGCTGATAACCCCAACTCCTGCCAACCTAGTAGTTAGAAAGCATGTGAATGCAAGTAGATAAATAGGTACCGCCATTAAAAGCGGGAAGGTAAAACAGTGTTTCCTTGCAGCCATGCGAGCCACATGGCCACGGACTTGCACAACACTGGCTCTTTGGCTTGAATACGGAGAGGAGCACCGCCCCTAGAGTCGGACACGACTAGCACACATGTGCGGGGGGAACCTTTACCTTTACCTTTATGCGCTAGTTCCTTATGTTCACTAAGGATCTCAGAAAATGCGTGTAGTAATTGCTACATTCAAATGCTTTATTCAGTTTCCCAGGCCTACCTTCAAAAGGGAGCCCATTTGAACTTTCCCTTCACACTACGTTACCACTTCTCCCGTCAGCAAAGGTGTTTCATCATAGTGTTAAGTTTCCTAATTATTAAATTCGGGATGTCGCAGAACATAATCCCAGATGATGCGGAGCTATTGGCTTTAGGTTTCTGGCTAATTGCATTTGTGTGTCACGGCAATTTGACTAGAGCTGTGTAATAATCGATTCTGAATGCTGCTTTTCTCTTCAGCACAGTTAGTAACAAGCGTGCATTGCTTTAGCACTTCTTCCATAGATGTGACAGTATTGTTATCACGTTAATATGAGTAAATCCTGTTTCACCCAAGTGACTCAAGGATGGTGGCATTTTTTAAAATTGCAAAGCTTGTTGGTGGGTTTAGAATTCAGCTGTCATGTTTAGTGCTACAGGATGTGTGAAGAAATGTAGAATATATGCTTTGTTACAGTAAAAACAAAGCAAAAATTCAGTATCCATCATGGTGGGGAGTGAGACAGTGTGGTATAATGGTTCATGCAGTATTAATGACTGGGTTGAAATCTCTGACCTGAGACTCATTCGGGGTGGTTGTCCTCATGTCATCCTTTCCATTGGAAACAGGTCAGCCACTGTGTGGAGATAAGCCTTCCATCTGATCCATTGTGGATCTCCTTATCTACTCTGAGTGACTTCATGCCAATTCCTATATCTACATCAAATTGTCTGGACTGTTTTGAGGATGAGGTATGGCACGGAACAGGAAGACATAACCCTGTGTTCTCAGATCCTTGGAGAAAGGAGAGAAGAAACACCCACCCACACACAGAGTGCACAGATAGGTAATGGAACACAAAAAGAACATAAGAACAGCCTTGCTGGAACAGGCCACAGCCCATCCAGTCCAGCGTTCTGTCTCACACAGTGGCTGACAATTTGCTTCAGGGTATTCTCAAGCAGATGTCTTCTATGATTCCCCACAAATGGCATTGAGAGATGTCCTGCCTATCTCCCCAATCCAGAAGTTGTCCTTTGGCATCCATCATGATAGCCATTCATACCCTTGTTCTCCATGAACGTGTCCAATCCTTTCTTAAAGCTGTGAAGGCTGACAGCTGTCACCACTTCTTCTGGCAGGGAGTTCCAGAGACCAGTGATCCTGTGAAAAAAGTACTTTCTCTTATTTTTTTGAGATCTAGCACCCAAAAACTTCATGGAGTGCCCCCTAGTTCTAGTGTTGTGCAATAGGGAAAACATTCCCTATGGGAAAGCAGTCAGCAGATTGCTTCTTGGTTATGCAGATCCATGCATGGAAGTTAAAAGTAGCACTGTGTAATGATTGAAAGGCAGAAAATAATCACTGCTTCCAGTGACCCACTCTTGTGATCCAACCCAATGCCATCTGTAGCCTCATGAAGCTACAACCCATTTTTTTTAACTTCTACGGATATGAGATAATAATTTCCTTCTTTTCTTTATCTGCATTCTGGACAATTTAAAAATTGATTTTCAAGATTGGTCCCTACCAATATTCTTTACTGTTACATGCAGTGCTAGGGATCGGTTTTTATTGTTAGGGAGGGAAATATATTCTTTCTTTGATTCTCAAAAAGACTCTCAAATTATTAAAAATAATTTGTGTTAATGAAAGAGAGTACATCAACAATTCCTATTTGTACTTTCATCTTTTTTTAACATTTCTTCCACCCCTAGTTGTCCAATATACAGGGAACATTTTTATCTTATAGCATCATGAAGGCTGCTGTCATCAGCCAGTGCCTCCCCATAGGGCTTAAAGCACTCCCTGGGTGGTTTATAAGTTAATTATACAGACTTCACATTCTGCACCCCACCCCCGTGACATGGGTACTCTTTTGAGAAGGCTGAATGAACCTTGAGCTGGCTCTCTGAGGCTGAGCCCTGGATCTTGAGCTCAGGTTTGGCTGCAGTGGAGTGGTTTAACAGCCCCCTCCAGGTGTTTCCCCCCCCACACCCAACCTATCCCCCATCTCCACTGGGCCTATCAATGTTATTTGCTTGATGTGGCTATTAAATCCTGAGTTGATAGGTTTCTCTTAGTCTAGTGTCTCATCTTTGATCATTCCCTTTGGGTGACCCTGCTAGGAGTCCTGACTCATAATGGATCTAACCCTGCAATGGCATCATTCTTGGCTTCCCTGGAAGCCAGGTCCTGGAGTTGGCAAAGAGTTCGAGATATGACATTTTAGATGTCACTCATTCATAGGGTTACCATAAATTGAAGGCCGTGGGGTAGCACCTAGGAAAACACAGGGTTAAAACCTCATCCAGCTACATCAGGCATACTGTAGAGCAGTCATGTCCAAACTTCGGCCCTCCTGATGTTTTGGACCACAACTCCCAGAATTCTAAGCTTAGATTGCCAATGACAAAGGACTGTGGGAGTTGTGGTCCAAAAGGGCCGAAGTTTGGACATGCCTGCTGTAGAGCTTCCATTGTGAGCAAGCAGTGAAAAATGAAGCCGTACTACTGCATAAGAGCCAAGTGACATAGGAGGTGGCTTGCTAAAAGTCAGTCCCCCAGAGTCCTCACCCCCACCCCCAAATGGAGCTGACCAATTTGGATATATGCAGAGAGAATGAGAGAGAGCCACAATTTAGTGGTTTATTTCTCTAGACAGGAAAATTCAGCAACATACAGTAGCTATTGTAGAAAACCTCTATACCCTTTGGCTAAGGATGTTTTTGTTTGCCTGCAATTGCTTTTTTTAAAACTTTGGTCTTTGAGTTAAACGAATCTTCTCTGTGCTTCTGGGCCTGTACATCTGAGTGGATAGATGTGTTTTACTGTAATGCAGTGAACCTTTGGTTGTCAGGTTGCCCTCTGCTTTTTTTTTTTAATGCTTGAGCATTTTCTATTTTGCTTAAATAGAGCATAAATGATGCTATACAGTAAAGAGCAGGATATTCCTGAAATAAAGATATTTGGGAATATATCCAGAATGTATCTTAAATTGGACTTCATGTCTGAGAATTGCTTCGATGGCTTGAAATTTCCCTTTCTAGCTAGCAACTTTTAAAAAAAATTATGTGTGCCTGAAATGTATGTACGGTAGTTATGTTTTTGCTGATGCAGTCAGTGTTCTTGTGTTTTTGGCCTTGGGGTGGCAGATGACTCGTCAGTGTTAATTAAAGTCAGATATGGGTTCATCTTGAGCCAGAAGCCTTCAGATCAAATTCTGGCTTCCTGATCAGCTCGAGGGTGCTGATCAAACATGGAAGTTCCATGTTACTGGAAGCTCGGGCTTCACACTACAGTTTATAATACTTCCAAATCTGGCCAAGGACCTATATTGTAAAGGCAATCACAATTGCTGTTTTCTTTTGCCATGAGGAAATTATTTATGGTGGACAATCACCAGGTTCCTGTCTTTTAGGTAGTCTTTAAGATTCCTATCTGTTTGTGGGCTGGGACATCTGAGCAGTGACTGATGTAATGCCACAGCAAAATATATGGAATTCTACAAATGCTGTAGTAGAACTAACATATTAGAAATCTTCACTCAGTGCTATCTTCAGGAAGGCAGATCTACTGACTATGCTTATTGTTTTATAATGTGATTGTCATAACAACAGAGTGTGTGGCAGACACCAGGCTTCTCAGGACAATGAGGACTGCTTGGTTTATTTATTTATTCATTTATTTCTTAAATTTTTATACCACCTGATTAGTGGAAAGCACTATTTTGGGGGGAGGGTTCACAGTCAAACTATAAAATAATATTGCAGTAAACAGAGAAATGTAATAAAGTAAATTGTCAGACTTCACTTGGAGGCACTCTGCATGATCTCCCTTTCAAGCCAACCTAAAGTCAGACCAACACGATAAATTACAGAAACCTGAGTTTTGACTACTGTGTTTTGGCAAAGCTTTTCTACCCCTTCATCATAGCTGACAATATTCCCAGAAAAGGGTTGATACCAGAATGAAATAATCACAGATAAGCATTTCCAAATTACGCCTGGGTATCTTGTTATATCTGAGAAGGTCCAATTTTTGGTGGAAGTCTTCAAGAGCATAAAGCTTTGAGATTTAGTCTGAATAATTGCTGTTTGCTTTGGGTGGAGATAAAAAATCAGCCTACTTAAAAGACTTTTCTCTTTCAATATTGCTAGAACAGCATACGGTCCACTTCTTTGTAGCTTGGTTGCCCAGTGATTATTGCTTATCCCTGATGCCAAGGTGTACTGTATATATACATATGTTTCTGTGTATGAGAGAGGGGGGGGGAGAGAGAAAGAGTAAGATAAAGAATGAAAAAGAGAATTTAGATTCCTGTTGTGTGGTAATTGAGGGAAAAGAATGAAGAGAGGAAGAAGTTTAGGGAGCAGAGGGAGAGAGAAACCAGTGGAGAATTAAAATTGGATAAAGTGTTGTTACTATACTGCCAGGTCAGCTGGGTTTTATCCGCATTTTCATTATTTGTTTGTTACATTTCTATTCCACCCATCTAGTGACAAAGCTGTTGTTGCTGTGTTGTTCAGTCATGTCCGACTCTTCGGACATTTAAATAATTAAATAATTTTGGAAAAGCAAAGCAATATTGGCTCTCTTGGGTCAAAAAGGCGAATACAGAATGTTTAATAGAAAAATTCATTGCAATTGCAAATACAGTGGTACCTTGGTTAACAAAATTAATTTGTTCTGCAGGCCATTTCTCTGTGCAAAAATTTTGTTAACCGAAACACGATTTCCCATTGAAATGAGTGGGAAACCGTTTAATCCATTCTGGAGATCCAAAAATGGCAAAAAAAACTGTTCCCCCCCCCCCCCAACCTCTTAATAAAGTGCCGGAAAAGTGCAGAGCTGAAAAACACCTACCCCCAGAATCCCCCCTGCAGTGCAATGCAAACATGGAAACACTTTTTTTTGCAAAGTGTAATGGAAAAAACGTTATCTGAGGCATCCCATAGGAAATTGTCATTAGCTGAAACATCCATGTTCCTGGAAATTTCATTTTGTTAACTGTTTTTTTTTTTTCATTAACAGAGGCATTCATTATCTGAGATATTAATGTAAGTCTCTTGAGATGAGACCATGTTCCAATTGTATTTAGAGATGGGAATGGAGTTTAAAAACACAAAGGATGCATCTACATTCCTAGGTTATACTTCCTATGTATTTGATCCAAACCTGGCATAAATCTTTTGTCTCAGTGGCAGAGACCAGTGACTTGGCTGAGTGTGGTATCCATACTGTGTTTTAGTCTGCACTTTACAAGAGTTATCCAAGGTTAAGAATCTATTGTGGGAATAGAGGTCACATCTTGGATAGCTTCTGTATAATGCAGACTCAAACCCAGAATCGATTTGGAGACTCCAACTCCCTAGATTAGTATCTTGAGTTGCCACTTCTCTAACTATGGCAATAATGGTGGAACAAGCAAAGGTTCATAATTTCAGATTTTAAAAAATATATGTCATGAAAATAAGGCAGGAATCTCCATTTGTTTTTGGATGAGATCCAAATCGCTAGTTGAATCAGGATGGTCTGGGCCAATGTAAATGAGGTATACAGTCACCCCCCCACCCCATTTCGTGGTTTAGGTACTGCGGTCCCACTATATCGTGGGATCGCAGTACCTGTGCCTCAGGTCGCATGGGGGGGATCACATTGCCCCGCACCACCACCCCCGCACTCCTCCGAGAAGCCCTGGGGCCGCTCGGGGGCGGCGGGGGCAATCACATCACCCTGCGCCCCCCACACTCCTCCAAGAAGCCTCGGGGCCACTGGGGGGGCAGCAGGGGTCAATCACATCACCCCGCACCCCCCCCCCCCGCAATCCTCTGAGAAGCCTCAGGCTGCTGGGGGGGCAGTGGGGTGATTGTATCGCCCCACAAAACCCACTCCTCCAAGAAGCTTCGGGGGTGCAGCGGGGGTGATCACATTGCTCTGCACCACCACCACCCCACACTCCTCTGAGAAGCCTTGGGGCCGCTCGGGGGTGCGATGGGGCGATCGCATCACCCCGCGCTCCTCCGAGAAGCTTCGGGCTGCGTGGGGGCCAACAGGGGGCAATGCAATTGCCCACGCTGCCCTCCTATGCGGCCCGAGGCTTCTCGGAAAAGCATGGGAAAGCGGCGTTGGGCGCTGCCCTGCAATCTCCATTGAAATGCATTGGGCCAATGCATTTCAATAGAGAAATTTTCCCCATTGGAATGCATTGAGCCAATGTTTTTCAATGGGGAAAATTTTCTCCATTGAAATGCACTGAGCCAATGCATTTCAATGGGCATGGGCCCAGACGAGAAGTCTCAGGCGGGGTGGTGGGCGGCGGTGGGAAGTCAGATCCCCCTGTCGCCACTGGCGCGTGCCGCCCCAAGACTTCTTGGACCGGCGTGTGCCGGTGGCGGCAGGGGGATCTGATTCCCCCCACCCCTCCACCCCCCACCCCGCTTCTGCAAATCACAGATTTTCAGGCATTGCGGGTCGGGTGGGCCCTTAACCCCTGCAATAGGCAGGGGGGTTACTGTACATTGAAGCATAAGTCCCAACCATGGAGCTTCCAAGTGTAGAGGAGCCCGCCCAGAGGAAGCAGGCTGCCTGGCCTTGTGTGAAGCATCCTGCATATTGTTTGGCAGTATGGGGGGAAGACATCCTTATCTGCATGGTACAAGATATAGTACCATGGTTCTTCTGCATGAGGACAGCTGAGCTGTGGAGAGTAAGGAGAGATACATCAAGAATGCACCCGATCGGGTGGGGGAAACCACAGACTTTTAAAACTTTTTTCCCCCACCCGAAGCCAGTGCAGATCAGCTGGTGAGCGGGGCTTTGGTGAGGGAAACAAAGTTTTAAAAGCTTGCCCTTTTCCTGCGCCGATCAGACGGGCTTTTAAAACTCCCACCACCACCACCAAAGCCCTGTATGCCAGCTGAATGGTGCTGGCTTCAGGTGGAAAAAAAGTTTTTAAAGGCCCTGCTTTCCCCCCAACTTGCCCGATTGGGTGGGGAAAGCACAGGCTTTAAAACCTTTTTTTTTTTTACTCCTCGAAGCAAGCCCCATCAGCTGATCAGCATTTGTTTCAGGACTAATAAAAAGTTGTAAAAGCCCATGCTCCCCCCCAACACATAAAACAAAGGTAAAAAACATAGAAAACACATAAACACACACACACACACACACACACACACACACACACAGTAGTTACATAAAACACACACACAAAACACATAAAACACATATGAATGAAAAATGCCACAAAACAAAACAATTTTTTTAAAAAAATTCATTTCAAAACAAACAAAACAAACATAAATGAAACAAAAATGAAGCATCTCTAACCCTATGTGTAGCTTTAGAAGACGCAGCCTTGTTAGTCTTTGCTAAGATATTGGGGAGAAACAAATGAAATATGAAAAAAGGAGAGAAAATGTTGTGGGACTTTAATGACTAACTGTTAATGTGAGCTTTCGTGGACAAATCCACTTCCTCAGGCATAAGCCTCTTGTTTCTGAGGAAGTGGATTCTGTATATACCGTCTATTTTTTCACAGTGTAGTGTTGAAGTGCTTTGCCTTTGCTAAGAAAAAGTTTATGTCCATGTTGGAATGAGCATGTCCTCTTTGTGAGAGACAACACCATTCCCAAGTACTGCAGATGGTTACAACAAGATAAATCAAGAAAGAACAATATTTTTCTACGGTAGGACCCCTGTATCTGAATGATCAGCACCTGAAGTTTCACTTACTCTTCTTCTTCGAGTGCCATGTCCTCGTAGAACGTTGGAAATCTGTAGCCTGAACTGGTTTGTATCTAAAGCTATTCTAAACCACTTACTGAAAATATTAGACTATGGGTGATACCTTCATAGGCTGCAAGAAAAATAAAAAAAAGTTGCTGAAAAGTTGCTGAGCTTTCAGGAGCAAGCTCCCTTTTTCAAAGCAGTTTTAAAAATCCAGGCGTGGCAAGGGATGTATTTTACCAGGAGAGAGTTCTTAAAAGTTCACTTGGCAAGATATGACATGGTCTCAGCCTCTCTCTAGTGGCCAGTTCTGAAAAAAGTAAAGGTTCCCCCCGCACCTGCGTGCCAGTTGTGTCAGACTCTAGGAGTGGTGCTCATCTCCATTTTCAAGCCAAAGAGCCAGTGTCGTGCAAGTCCGTGGTCACGTGGCTGGTGTGATTGAATGCATTTCTGCACACGGAACACTGTTTACCTTCCCGCTTTTTACAGTGATACCTATTTATCTACTTGCATTTACATGCTTTCAAACTGCTAGGTTGGAAAAGCACAATGCAAATAATTATTTCTTTTTCTTTCTTTTATTCCCTGTTATCTGTGAGGTGGGAGTGGCTCCAGATACACAAGTACTGCTTCATAGTGAACCATGTGTGAAATATGGAGAACATTTGCATTCATTTTCCATTACAGCTTGTGTTTTTTCCCTTCCTTTGCATCTCTGTGTGAGCTTCTCTTTCCTGGCATCCTGGTTGGTACTGCCTGGAGTTTCAAGGAGAGGGATCTGTAGGGCTCTTAGGCAGACAAATGTTGGTAAGATGCTGAAGCTTCCATTTGCGTTCTGGATCTAGTCTATTTTAACAAAAATGTGTCTTTTTTGTTCTGTCATGTCCCATCCCCAAAGTTCCAGCTTGTCAGCTCCTAAGACGAGACTGGAAAGGTACTTTCTAAAAATAATTTGTTCCTGTTCCTTCTTTCAGTCTTCCTTAAACGACTTTGCTGCTGTTACATGATGCACCTTTAAGAAAAAAGAAATATAACATTCTGTAGCTCATTCTGTTGCTTTTTTACTAACACACTTATGCTCGCCTGCCTGAGGATTAATAAGGAAGTGGCATTGCCTTGAAACAATCATTTTAAATGCCTAAATATGTCATAAACAATAAGAATTATTAGAAAAAAACTTCACCACCACTTCCATTTTGCTGCTGTGTCCAACACAACATAGTAGGGGAGTTATCTTGACACATCTATCATGGAGTATTGGGCACCAACATATACACTTCAGGAATCCCTTTAAAAACCTTCACTTTGGGCTGGTTTACCCAGTGTAGTTTCACAGCCTTATTCTCCACTTGTTCCAGCCTCTCTCTCACTCTCTTTGCTGGTTTGAAATCCTGATTTTTTAAATAAATGCCTTGTAGGATAAATTGTATCTATATAGTCCATGAGGACCAAGTAGATGTTAATAGCACTCCTTTTTACTGCAAAGTTTAAGACCCATTGTTTTATTTCTTTGAATGGATTTAGGTTACTGTTAACTTCACTGAAACAAGATCATCCCTATGGTCTTAAACAGAAAAGCTGACACAGTTATGTTGTCTTTTCAAAACATGTTAAGATCTCTACCAGCAGCTTAAGCTCATTACTGGGTGGTGTGGCTACTAGAGCATTATAGAGGACTACTTCATCAATAATTAGCAGAGAATCAGTGGTGCATTAAAAACATTTTATTGCCTCAAACCTGAATGTTTAATGTTTAATGCACAATTTCTGTTGAAATATTACTTTTTGTCATCAAATATTTATTTATTTATTTATTATTGAATTTATATCCCGCCCATCTTCCCAACGGGAACTCTGGGCGGCGAACATGGCAAAGCAAATCAAGAGATACACACAATTGGGTACAATAAAACACAATGGGAAACATAATCAGCAGATCAGCATAAATCAATAAAAAGCAAATTAAAAGAACTGCAGCGGGGGCGCACCCTTTAATTCAAACCTCACCGCTGCTATGCCAAATTCGACCTAATTATCGATGGCGGGGGGAAAAAAATAGCTATCTGAATAAATATAGAATATGATTTTTTTTCATCTGACCATTTCTATTTATTTGAATTCAATTATTTTATGGACTCCATGATATACTTCATAATTACATTGATTAGAAAATGTTATACTTCAAAAAGCTGCCTGCCTGCCTTTCATTGTTTACCATCTCCTTTTGGAAGGCTGAGTCAGTTATGAGCCTGCTACCTGGGATTGAACCCCAGGTCGTGAGCACAGTTTTACCTGCAGTACAGGCATTTAACCACTGTGCCACGAGGCTGCATTTGGGAGGGTAGGGGGATGACAGGGTGGGTGAGCTTTCAAAGAAGACTCCCTTGCGAGCAGGAGGCACCAAACACAGTCATTTGGCAAGGCTGGGCCAGGGCTTCCTGTATCAAGAAAGAAATTGGATGTGCGTCACTTATCTGCTATTTCCAGAATCTCTCTCTCTCTCTCTCTCTCTCTCTCTCTCTCTCTCTCTCTCTCTGTGTGTGTGGGGGGGGGGGAATGGAACTGATCCTTCCCCGCTCTCCTTGCTGATACCATTGTCCTATTGTATTTCATTTTTGTATTTGAAGACTATCACTCTATACACAATTTGCAGCCAAAATTCATTATGTCTTATCTTGGTGATCTCCAATTTTGCATTCTGAATCATCCCCTCAATGCTTTGTATGAGCCCAAGACTGTTTATAAATCAAATAAACAGCTTTTCTGCTTGGGAGTATATCATGGTTTATGAGCATAAAGTTCAATTTTTATCTCTGCTATAGTCTGCCAACTCTCTGCCCCCTCACTTTAAAGTTTTGCTGTAATAATTAAAATATGAGTTCCTGTAAAAGGTATGTTGATTTCTAGTGGCTGTAAGTGATCTGAGGAGAGAGGACGTGTGACTGAGCCCCATGACACCAGTATTGGTGTCAAGCCTCTCTAATAATCCGAGTTTGATCCCAATGGGTTCAGGTAGCTGGCTCAAGGTTGACTCAACCTTCCATCCTTCTGAGGTCACTAAAGTGAGTACTCAGTTCTTGGGGAGAGGGGGAGTTGTTTTCATATTTATGTTGTAAACTACTTCAAGAGTGCTCTAAGCACCATGGGACAGTATGTAAGTCAAAACAACAAATAAACACAAGCAAACTGTACCTCATTTAAAAAAGTAACATCCGACCCAAGGCTATGGTGATCAAAATAAAAAATAAGAATAGCACAATTGATACAAATTTATTTATTTATTTATTCAATGTCTTTTGATTACCTCTCTACTAATGACTCAAGATTCTTTAGAATAAAATTATTATTAAAAAAAGATTTCAGAAAATAGATGAAAACAATAAAACAGGTTAAATACGCAACACATAACAATAAAGCAGAACACTCTTGTGAAAGCAAGCAGTTGCAGAATAGTATAGGTTTTATCAGCCATTGAGAAGCCAATAAGAGAGAGGCAAGGACATTGGGAAGGACATTCTGCAAACCCAACACTATGGCATGGAAGACTTGGTCTTGTAATATTATCTCTCTAAAATTAGAGTAGGTGCAGCAATATGGTATATATGGTAACCAATGGGTGGATGTGATAGACTGGTAGGTGGGCTTGAGTAACTGGTGTCTTGAATCTTACTATTGCAAGTACAATAGTAACCAACCAGGGCCAGGCTTTTTTGCGCCCTAAGCAAGACCAGGTAATTGCACTCACCCCCCAACCAATTTTCATAAACAGACAAATTGTAGGAAAAATAGAAAGTACAAAAGTTGAAATTGTGAAAAATTTTTTTTAAAAAAAACTGAGATAAGTAATAGAACAGTTTTCAATTTTCTTTCTCAAATACAAAACAGTTTTAGCACACAAATCATTTTGAATAAGCCTATAAATTGTAATGTCTCTTAAAAGTTTCTACTGTATTTTTGCCACATCAAAATATCATTTTTTTCAATTGCATTCTTTTCCTAAGAAACCAATCGGTATAAAACTGGGCCTCTCTCAGGTCAATTCTGCGACCCTCTGACGTCAGTTCTGCACCCCTCTGAGGTTTGTGCTCTAGGACAGCATTGGCAAACCTATGGCACGGGTGCCAAAGTAGCACTCGGAGCCCTTTCTGTGGACACCCAACATCGCCCCTTTACAGCCACCTGTATTCAGGTTAAATTGCTGTATTTGCACTTGGCGAAAAAATTAGTGGGTTTTTGAATCGCAGTTTGGGCACTCAGTCTCTAAAAGGATCATCACTGCTTTCGTTCACCTAGTGGTAACTCCAGCCCTGCTACCAATTTATACCACTCTCCTTTCACCAAAGGAATAGGAAGGGGTGGGTTATATCGATTTTGGTTTCTCTTTTGGTTTTGGTCTCCTCCTTGGCCTCTAGCATATGACCAGCTTTCAGCATGTCTTCATGATTATGTTGCTGTTCAGCTCACTTGCTCACATGGAACCCAACTCTGAAGTCTTCTGTTTTTCTCCCAAATAAATTATTTGGAAGCTATGTTCGCTCCCTCCCCCTTGCCCGATGATTCTCCTATTTCATATCCTTAAGTTCATCTTAGCCATCCATGGTACTCTACTCAAAGTATTATTTATTATTTATTTTAGAGTATTTTTACCCCACTTTTCTCCTTGGAAAAGGACCCAAGGCAGCTTACAGTAATGAGGGATAATATAGAGTCCAGTACAATTGAGACATGTTCAAGTATTGAGAACAAGGAATTGAGGGACATCTTACAGCATTAAAAGACAACATTACATTAAAGCTACAAGAGAACGCGGGCAGTTAAAAGGAGAGTAAAATTCTATGTAAAGTTATGAGTGATGGAAACTAAGATTGAAAACATAGTGTCAATGTAATCACATAAGGTTATAAGTAGTTATAAACACAAAGTCTATGTGATCCTATCAATTCATATAAAAGACGCATAATAGGTAGTCCATCATTCAGGGAAAATTTGCCTGAAGAGAAACGTCTTTGCCTGTTTCTGGAAAGACAACAGAGATGAGGCAGTCCTGCCCTCTAGTGGGAGGGAGTTCCAGAGTCTGGCCGCAGCAGTCAAGAAGGTCATTTCATGGGTTCCCACAAGACATATCTAGCTTATTGGCAGCCAGTGGAGCTGCTTTAATAGGGGTGTAATGTGATCTCTGTCAGTAACCTGGCTGCTGCATTTTGGACCCGTTGAAGTTTCCTGAGACTTTTCATCAGTAGCCCTACATAGAGTGCATTACAGTAGTCTACCTGGGACGTCACTAAGGCATGTGTCACCATGACCAGAGTTGGTTTTTCAAGAAATGGGTGCAACTTGCATACTAGCCTTAATTTTGCAAATGTGGTCCTGGCCACAGCTTGTGACCTGGGCATCCAAGCTCAAGGATGAGCCCAAGAGCACCGCCAAGCTGCGCACCTCTTTTTTCAGTTGGAGGGTGACCCCATCCAGTACAGGTTGCATCCTTATCCCTTGTTCTCCCTTTCAACTGACAGGGAGCACCTCTGTCTTGACTGGGTTTAGTTTCAATTTGTAAATCCTCATCTTGAAACACCTGTGTAGTTTTACACTAAGCCTCCCCAGAGATACTTATTTGGTTAATTGCTTGGCATTAAGGTGTATTTCTTGAAGTCTCTAGTTTAAATATTGATTTCCTGATTTACTCTTATATTATTTCATAAATAAATATTTCAGCTGGCTTCAACTGTATGCTTGTGTGTGTTGTTATTGTTTATGTATTTTTCCCAAATCATATCTATATTTGTAAGAATTATTGGGAAATGTGTCCAGTTGCCCTCCTTGAATGTTTAATGATCTGGAGTGCATATGTGTGAATTCACCATATAGCCTTTACTTCTGAAGTAGCCTTGTGTGTTACATAAATTTATAGTATTTTTATAATATTTTATTTTCCATTCTAGGAGTGTTAAGACTATTTAAGGGAAGGGTAACCTTCAGCCCTCTAGATATATTGGATCACAACTCCCACAGTCATTTATCATTTCGCAATATAGGTTTAGAATTCTGGGAGTTGCAGTTAAATACATCTGGAGGGCCTGAAGGATAGGATCCATTTGATCACAACAAGTTCAGGTAGCAGTCTAAAGGCTGACTTAGTCTTCCATCCTTCTGGGGTTGGTAAATTGGGTGCTCATCTCACTGGTGAGAGGGCAATGTGTAGCCTGCATAACTAAATTATAAACCACACAGAGAATGCTTTAAGTGCTAACTAGCAGTATATAAGCAGCACACTTTGCTTTTGCTTTTTTAAATATAAAGAACAAGATGGCTAAACCAAGTACTTGTGATATTTCAGGATATTTCAGGATATTTTAAAAATTCCAACTAACCACCTTGGGTTCTTTTCCCAGGAGAAAGGCAGGGTAAAAATACTCTAAAAATAAATAAAATCAATAAATATTGGATAAATGGTCGAATGATGTGGTTATTCTTCCATAGAATAATTGCTTTGAAGAGTAAATAATTAAAAATTTCCATCAGAATTTAAAATCTACATGGCATTTTCAGGAAACATCTATAAGAAAATCATAACCCCTAGTACGAATCTGATATCTACAGCCTAAGGAGCAGTGGGATGGAAGCAGGAAGTGGTAGCAAAACTAGAATGGGGACATGGAAGAGAAAAGGATTCAAACCAAGGAGAAGAAATAGAAGAGGGCAGCTGGACTCATGGACACAGTGGCTTATGTGTTCTCAATGTTGGAACCTGCCAGTTTTAGATTCTGGAGTTAGCATTCTCATTGGACTGGCTGCGGCAGGGAGGCTTTAGATAGACTGCTATATGACATAGTTTGAGAAATAACTGAAGTTTCTCTTCCCATTCTCTAAGGCAGTGATGGCGAACCTATGGCACGGGTGCCAGAGGTGGCACTCGGGTGCCAGAGGTGGCACTCGGAGCCATTTCTGTGGGCACCTGACATCACCCCTTCATAGCCACCTGTATAGAGGTTAAATTACTGTATTGGCATTTTGCAAAAAAATTACTGGGTTTTGAACTTGCAGTTTGGGTACTTGGTCTCTAAAAGGTTCACCATCACTGCTCTAGGGTAAGTCTATTACCCACTTGACTAGAGGAATAGATAATGGAGTTTCTGTGTGCTGAGTACACATAGAATCATAGAATCATAGAGCTGGAAGAGACCTCAAGGGCCATCCAGTCCAACCCCCTGCCATGCAGGAACCCCCATCACAGTACCCCTGGCAGATGGCCATCCAGCCTCTGCTTAAAAAACTCCAAAGAAGGAGACTCCACTACCCTCCATGGCAGCTTATTTCACTGCCGAACAGCTCTAAACATCATGAAGTTCTTCCTAATGTTCAAATGGCATCTGTTTTCCTGTAGTTTGACACCATTGCCCTGTGTCCTAGTCTCTGAAGCCATGGAAAACAAGCCAGCCCCGTCTTTGATATGACAGCCTTTCAAATATTTAAACATGGCTATCATATCCCCTCTAAACCTTTTTGTAAGACCTAACATTCCCAAATCCATAAGTCGCTCCTCATAAGACATATGTTCCAGACCTTTAACCATCCTTGTCTCCCTCCTCTGGACCTGTTTGTGGTTGTCAACATCCTTTTTAAATTGAGCAGCACAGAACTGCACACAGTACTCCAGGTGGGGTCTGAACAGAGCAGAATAGAGTGGTACTATCACCTCCCTTGCTCTAGAAACTATGCTTCTGTTGATGCAACCAAGAATTGCATTGACTTTCTAGGCCACTGCGTCACACTGCAGATTCATATTCAATTTGTAGTCCACCCAGAATCCCAGATCCCTTTCACAGGTACTATTCTCCAGCCAGGAGTCTCCCATCCTATATCTATGCAATTATTTTTTTTTGGAGGGGGCCTAGATGCAGGATCCTACATTTCTCTCTGTTGAAACTCATTCTATTTGCTTTGGCCCAGCACTCTCATCTGTCAAGGTCATCTTGGATTTTTCTCCTATCCTCTAGGGAATTAGCCACCCTCCCGATTTGGTATCATCTGCACATTTAATCAGTCTTCTCTCTATTCCTTCATCTAAGTCATTAATAAAGATGTTGAATGACACCGGACCCAGAACAGAACCCTGGGGCACCCCACTGGTCACCGTTCTCTATGCTGAGGAGAAGCCATTTACAATTGCCTTTTGTGTACGATCAGTCAACTAATAACCAATCCACCTAACAGTAGCACTATCTGTTCCACATTCTAGTATTTTTGCAAGTATGTCATGGGATACCAAATCGAAGGCCGTGTGTTGTGTGTTGTGTCGTTACAGTTGTGACTGACTCTTTGTGACTCCATGTCCATGGAGTTTTCTTGGCAGGAATACTGGAGTGGTTTGCCAGTTCCTACTCCAGGCGCCTACAGCACCTGGTATTCCCTGGTGGTCTCCCATCCAAGTACTAACCCGGGCTGACCATGCTTAGCTTCGAAAAACAGGAGAGATTGGATGTGCTTAGGCCATCTAGGCAGCTCGAAGGCCGTACTGAAATCAAAATAAACAACACCCACAGTATTCCCTTAATCCATCAGGCCTGTAACTCTATCAAAGAAAGAGATCAAATTAGTCTGGCATGACTTGTTTTTGAGAAACCCGTGTTGACTTCTAGTAAGGACAGCGTTGCTTGTTAAGTAATTACAGACCGTCTGCTTAGTAATCTGTTCTAGAATCTTTCCAGGAATAGATGTCAAGCTGACTGGGTGGTAGTTATTTGGGTCCTCTTTTTTCACCTTTTTGAAGATGGAGAAAACATTCCCCTCCTCCAATCTATGAGTACTTCCCTTGTTCTCCAGAAATTTTCAAAGATTATTGCCAGTGGTTCTGAAAATTACTTCTGCCAGTTCTTTTAATATCCTTGGGTGTAATTCATCTGGCCCAGGAGACTTAAATTCATTTAGGGTTTCAAGGTATTCCTTCCTACCTATTCTATGCTTCAGTTTCCACCCTACCTCATTTACTCTTCGACCCAACTGAGCTCTTTTTTCCTTTCTGGACAAAACAGAGGCAAAGAAGGTGTTGAGTAGTTCTACCTTGTGCCTATCTCTTGTTAGTAACTGGCTATCATCACCATGCAGAGACCCTATTATTTCCTTATTTTTCCTTTTGCTGTAGACATACCTAAAAAACCCATTTTTACTAGCTTTAATCTCTCTGCCAAGTCTAAATTCATTCTGTGCTTTAGCTTTTCTTACCATCCTACTGCATATACTGGCTATTTGCTTATATTTCTTTTTGGTGCATTCCCCAGAACATGAAACACATTTATTTGAGAATAAGCACTGTTTTGTTGCAGGGAACGAAACAGTGGTTTAAAAGCTGAAAAAGTTAAATGACCACCTGGAAGCATGAGTATCAATGTGTAAAGTCTAGTAATTCTACCCAGAGCTAACAATTAGTTTAGTAGCGTCAGAAAGAACTAGCAGTTGGGTGTTCACCAGTGCCTGGGTAAGAAGAAGTGAGAGAAATGACCCTCCATACTTTGGAAGTCATAGCTGTTAGGTTTTTATCTCCAACTATAACATTAAATAGTTGTGAATAGACTACAGTACTGCCCCGCTTATTGCAGTAGTTTGGTGCCTGATCCACTGATAATAAAGGAAAATCTGCAAAATGCAGATGCCTTAGTAAACTGACCTTGGGCTGCTCCTGCTGGCTGCATTTCCAAAGAGAGGTTTTTAACCCCCTCTTGACACCTCAGGAAACCTTGCTTCCAGGAGCTCAAAGTCTGTTTGCTTAGATGTGGGGGCTTTTTTAAAAAAAAAAAAACTTCTCTTTGGAAACAGCAGCTGAGCTGCTCGAGGTCAGTTTGATGAGGTGTTATGTGTTGGTTAAAAACCTCTTTGCAAACACAGCCGGCAGGAGCAGCCCCAGCTCTGTTTGCTGAGATGTCAGGAAGGGGTTAAAATCTCTATTTGGAAGTGAAATGCAGACACCTCAGCAAGGGCTGCTCCTGGTGGCTCCACTTTGAAAGAGAGGTTTTTAACCCCCTCCTGGCACCTCAGCTGTCAGGAGGGGATTAAAAACCTCTCTTTGCAAGCTGAACAGGCAGGATCAGCCCCAGGTCTGTTTGCTGAGGTGCCAGAATGGGGTTAAAGGCCTCTCTTTGGAAGCCTGCTTCTCTCAAGGAAAAAAAACCATGATATACTGAGACCATAATATATGAACCGTGTTGTGGTGGGGAACTACTGTATTAACTGTACTCTTGAGGAAAAAAATCTAGTTATTAATGTCCTTTCACTTCCTTGAACACCTTTTATTCATGATAGGTAATTATTTCTACAAATCAATGATGATACAGCTGGTTAACTACTGGAAAAATTGTTTTTCCTGTAAATCTCAATAGAATGTGCAGACATCTTGTGGGTTGTGATTTGTTGTATTATATTGATAGACTTGGATGATGGTGTAGATCAGGCATGTCCAAACTTCGGCCCTCCAGATGTTTGCAACTCCCATAGTCCTTTGTCATAGGTATTCTAAGCTTAGAATTCTGGGAGTTGCAGTCCCAAACATCAAGAGGGCCAAAGTTTGGACATGCCTGGTGTAGATGGAGTGATTTTATTTATTTATTTATTTATTTATTTATTTATTTATTTATTTATTTATTTATTGCATTTTTATACCACACCAATTTCCCAGAAGGGACTCTGGGCGGTTAAGCACAAAACGCTGTAAGTTGTATTTTAACAATTATACTGTAAATGACAGTATAATTAAAATATTAATGCAATCAATTGTTTAGGCTTTAGCTTTTTCTTTCGTTTTTTAAATCAGTGTTCATCTTTACGGAGATTGCAGAGTGCTTGTTATTTATGGGCCCAAGTGAGATTTTCTGTTCTGCAATCTCAGCTCCCTGCCCCCTGGAAGAAAAAAAAAACACCATGCAACAGTTTATTGGCGCTGAAAGTTAGAAATGGAGATAAAAAGGTCACTGCTGTTTGGATGACAAAATAGCCTTGGTACAGCACAAGAAGCTTATTATCTACCCAACAACCAATGCCCATCAACCCAGCCTTTGCCCGGGCATCTGGGGAGAGGCCTCGGCTGCCTCTTATATACGTGCCTTTTGAACAAGAACAGAAATTTCTTCTCTCTGGTCTGCCAGGCAAGAAGCCATTCCTGGTCTCAATGGCTACCACTGGGAGGGGGTATGGAGGATGCCTATGATCCCAGCATGGAATCCACTGGAAAGAAGAAAAGAGAGGCTACAAAGGTGGGGAGCATGGCCTTGTCAAGTGGCCCAGCTTGTCAGTCTGATTGCATCAGGAACTGCTCAGTGTAGCGTGGGTGAATCCCAAAGTTCCTTCACTTGCATGGGGAGTTTCTCTGAGCAGGTGTCAACCGGGAATGAAGGGTACCTTTGATGTTTCAGATGCTTTGGTTGTCAGCAGCATCCCTCTTGGCCGGTAATAAGGAGCTGCGAGATTCGTGGTTCAAAACATCTACATTTTCAACAATTCCTTCCTCCAGTCTAGAAAGTTCATCTTGTGAAATTAGCAGTACAGTGGAACCTTGATTTACGTCATTAATCCGTTCCAGTGGTCTAGGCTTAAGTCAAACATGACTTAAGTCAAATGAACTTTTCCCATAGAAAGTAATGGGAAAGTGGATTAATCCGTTCCAGATGATGAAAAAGACCCCTGAAAACAGCAATTTAACACAAATTTGACTGGAATAGGAGATTCCTTCTGGGGATGTAAATGAAACATCTCTTCAAAGAGAGGGGGAGGCAGTGGAATTATAGTCCACAAGTTATACACCTCCACTTTTTAATGTTCATAGCAACAATATCTAACATTTAAGTTTTACTGATTTTTAACCTGACGTTCCAAGTCCTGAACAACCCCATGGTTACCATTAGAGTCCCACAACTGTACAGCTCCCCAACTAAAATGCTTCCATTGTGGACCAGACTTCTCCAGCCAGATTTTTTACAAGACTGAGCCGACTATCTAACCAACGAGGCCAGCCCCAAGCTCCCGGCCCTTCCTCTCCTCTGGCAGCAGCGGCAGATTCGGTGAGGCCGAGGACCAGCTCCAGAGGAGAGGAAGAAGGCAGGAGCAGTTTGGAGGTGGCAGCCGCGATGCTGGGTCGTGGATGCCGCCCGATTCCGGTGCCTTGCGCCGGGGCTCCGAGATGTAAGTCAAAGCCGGCGACTCAAGTCAAACAGGCCCCTTCTTGCTGCAAGTCAAATATGCTGTAAGTCAAGCGGTATGTAAGTCAAGGTTCCACTGTACTGGTGTTTATGGCAAATGGAAATGAGAAGCCATGCTCTCTATTTGGAGAAAGTTTGTACAGGGGTGTGATTCCCGCTGCCACCTCCAGATCCTTCATCCCAAAAGCAACTGTGTCTTATTTTCTTTAATGCTCTGAAGTACATGGTATTAAAGAAGCACCATAGTGTGCTCCAAGAGCAGAGTGTATGGAAGATATGACACATGGCTGTTTCAGAAATTAAATTAGGAAGAGATGTAATGTAATTAACTATGTATCTGACTTCTGCAGTGCTGCCAGTGCATCAGACTTTATTAATAATATATCCAATATATCGAAGCAGATACAATAACAAACAGGAAATAAATGTTCAGTTTAAATGTCATATTTTGTGTGTGTGTGTGTGTGTGTGTGTGTGTGTGTGTGTGTGTGTGTGTACAAGAGAGAGGGGGGTGAGATCCTCCTTAAACCTTTTTTCAGTTATATACCAATTTCCTGTGTATTTATTTTAATGCATTTATATTTTTAATAATGTTTCTGTAATATGTTTGTTTTTGTTCTACATGATGCATTCCTCTGAGGGTCTTATTTAGGTATTTCTGGGTGCCTTGCTTAGGTAGTATCAGGTAGTACTTTGTGGTGGTCAGTTGGATGAACTGATACGTGCACCTGAAATTTTGGCTAACACTCAACTCTGAAAAATCAGATTCTGACAGGGCAGATTAGGTGAGAAAATATACTTACCTTGGACCCTCCTTACACTTCAGGGTGTGGAAACCAGACATTAAGAGGAAATTTGAATGTCTGATATCTAGATACCAGGCAAATAATAATAATAATAATAATAAATAGCCCAAAAGACTAACTGCTGTGTTCTGATGAGAGTTATAGACAAGTTCACCCCTTCAGATATGATGCCTTGATATCATTGTCAGCCACTATGTTCAAAATTGGCAATGCTATCCTTTCTTGATGTATAACATCTTTCTCAGAATCTGGAAGTTGAGTCATGGCAAATGGACTAATTTCTTTTGAGATCAAAATGTTTCACCACTCATCCAAGCAGATGTTTCATCAGTCATTTGCTTGGATGAGTGGCAAAGTGTTTTGATCTAGTAGTAGTAGTAGTAGTAGTAGTAGTAGTAGTAGTAGTAGTAGTAGTAGTAGTAGTAGTTCTTCAGTTATCATGGCTCAACTTCCAGATAACCTCACCTGGATGACTAAGAATCTTCACAGACATCTTTCTCAGAAAGGAGAAGACCTGAGTAGAAGGTCACAAAGCTTGAGCAGATTAATGTGGAAAAGTATTTGGGTTCAGTGCCCCTGTGGGTTGAAAAGGTATGTACAGTAACAGACCCGACCCACGAAAATTGAAAATCTGCGATATGTGGATGCAGGGTTGGGTCAGGCCTGGCGGCCTAGCTGGGGGCTCTTGGCACTGCCATGAACGGTCCTGTAAGGGCCTTCCTGGGCCTGTCGGAGGCTCCTAAAGGGCTTCTCTGCAAACTGGAAGTGAGTTCCGGAAAACAGAAAGTGACATCTGGATCACTCGAAAGCACTTTTGGGGCCTCTGAGGCCCTTTCTAGGTCTGTCTGGGGACTCAAAAATGCTTTTTTTGCAAACCGGAAGTGATCTGGAAGTCACTTCTGGTTCACAGAAAAGCATTTCTGAGTCTTCCAACATGACTAGAAAGGCCCTAGGAGGCCCCAAAAGTGCTTTCAAGCAATTCGGAGGTCACTTCCTAATTTTCAGGAGTCACTTCCAGTTCACGGGGAAGCTCTTTAGGAGCCTCCGACAGGCCCAGGAAGGCCCTTGCAGGATTGTTCACGGCACCGCCAAGCCTGGGGTTAAGTACAGGAGGCCTGAAACAGGCCTTTTCAGCTTACCCCAGGGGTCTTTTTTTCATATAACGCGGTCCCGCGATATTGCGGGACTGCAGTATATGATCTGCGATAGGGCGGGGGGTTATTGTAACTGCACCTTGGAACTGGGCCTGGAAGTGAATTAACAAATGAACTGGTGGATAATGGAATGCTTTTATAAGATATATTGGAAGTGTTCCCAAGATGTAGGTGCACTACTTATTCCATATGTGATGGGAATGTGAAAATATAACTAAATGCTGGAAAGTGGTTTTAAAAGAAATTAATGAAACATTGGATTTAAATTTAGAAATAAACCCTAACATAGTATTGCTATTAATATTTGGTAAAGAGCAATGGGAATTGATGGTTAAAGAACTAATAGAAAATTTATTTGCAGCTACAAGGTTAATGTTAGTGAGGAATTGGAAAATAAAATGTGAATTTTAGTTTTAGTGACTGGTTTAGAAAAATTTGGAATATAGCAGTTTATGGTGAGCAAGTTTGTGATAGTAACATGAAAAAGGAGTTGGTAAATGAGAATAATTGCAATGCTATCTGGGGATTTTGTAGTTAATATGTATTACTAAAAGGGAAAGATTTCATGCTTTACAAGATTCAGTGCAGTTTTGGAAAGGAAGTGCATCTTCTTGAACAAGCAAATGACATAATATGTATCCAGTGAAGGCAGTGGAGGGTACAACATTTTCTATTAATGCATAGTTTAAGTGGGCCTTCTTTTGACTATTATTTATTTTTAAATTTTGTATTGTATTGTACTATTGTGTAATTCTTTTGTTTTGTATTTTATTTTGCCTTTCTTTCTTTCTTTCTTTCTTTCTTTCTTTCTTTCTTTCTTTCTTTCTTTCTTTCTTTCTTTCTTTCTTTCTTTCTTATCTGGAAAGTTACCAGAGTATCTATACAGTGCAACATACATGCACAAATGTAGTAAAGTTAAGTCTATGACATTTAAAGCAAATATCATGATTCTGATCCCAAATGAAGTATGCCCAGGGCAGCCTTAGGCAATCATCTGTTTCTAATAATTTGTCCATAATTATACGAACATTAGGTCTTACATGTTGTTAAGGATGATTAAGAGATTAGGAAGAATTTAGTGCATATAGAAATCTTAAATGTCTGATGGGAGGAAGAGGTTTTATAAGAACATGATAAATAACTGCAGGATGACTATCACATCACATTCCTAGTAAGAGGAGGTATCTTAGATTTTATTGAAAAGGAGCTGAAGTACAGATTACCTCTATTTTTTTCCTTTGAGGAATTTATTTATTTATTTATTTATTTTTATGCTTATTGACCGCCCAATTTTCCCAGGGGGACTCTGGGCGGTGTACAGCACGTTCCACAAAAACAGCAACTACCCAAATCGACAACCCCAAACATACTCAAACACAATACAAATCATGAAAAAAAATAAAAAGATACAAACAGATATAAAAATACTAATATAAAGATGCTATAGCAGTAACAATAAAATAAAAATAACATTGGGCAATGTATCCAATGAAGGCAGTGGAGGGTACAACATTTTCTATTAGTGTATAGTTTAAGTTTATAGTTTATAGCTGTAATTTGTTTGTGATAATCTTCTCTTTTCCTTTTTAACAGGAAAATGTACTGTGGAAGATTAATCAGACGCCTGCTTTCCTTTTCTCGCATCACATGGTGTGTCATGCAAGAATATTGACCTTATAAGTTTTAAATGCGTGCGTAATTAGACAGACACAATGGAAGGCACTCATACTGTCCTCCAGTTGCACAGACCCATTATGGAGCTTTGCTACGTCAGTTTCTATCTTCCAAGGGGGAAAGTGAGAGGATTCACGTACAAGGGCTGTGTAACTCTGGACAAGTCCAGCAAACGTTTTTGTAACTGCTATCAAGTGAGGGAAAGTTCAGCGGCAGAAGGACCGAGCAGACAGACCTGTGAAAACATTCAGGACATTTTCTTCAAGCAAACAACTACCAAGGATATCCTCGCCGAGCTTTATAAACTCAATACTGAAAAGGAGAAGCTCTTGGCCACTCTGCTTAGTTCCAGCCACATTTTAGGAGTTAAAATGGGGAATCAGGATGGAAAGCTGCAAGATCTTTCCGAAAGCATGGAAGGCAACGATGATGAGAACCTGGGCTTCAAAGAACAACAAGAATCTCTGGTAGAATCCACGGAGAAGAAGTCTGCCCTGAAAACCAAAAAAACGAGGAAATCTAGCAAAAGGAGAGAGAGCATTGAGGACTTCATAAACAAGAAAATTAAAAGGAAAATCTCTGCAGTTTCTGAGCCTTCAGTATCAAACCGCAGAGAAAAATCACTGGGGAGTAGCAAATTACTTTCTGCCAAATGTTCCGCGGATGGCTCTACCAGTTCTTTCACGTATCTCTGCCAGGAGAATGTGGAAGACAAGGACAATTTGTTATCCAGTGCAAGTAAGGTACCTGACAAATCAAGGCAAGAGAGGCATTTGTTGGAGAGCAGTGGTGCTTTGGGTTCGGATACAGACCTCTCTGTTTCTTTCTCTGAATACGACAATGATGTTTTTGGTCACTGTTTTGCACATTCCAGCCATAGTTTGTTAGATGATGTCGAGGACACCCTTAAAGGGATGAAGGTCCCATCGGAGAGGCTTTTGGGGAACTCTTTCCAGGAAACTTCAGCCACCAGACCTGAGGCCTTTCATGAGACTGAAGTATCTGGAACGGTGCATGATTACACTCATAATTCAGCACACCTGCCACCTGAAGCTCTGGGTGCTTCTGCAGAAATTGGCTTGGTACTATGGGACAATAGAAAGGGAAGCAAAGAATCGACTGGTTCCGGTTTCCCTTCTGTCGTGCAAGAGAAAAAGCAGGAAGATTACGCTCAACAGCCTGAAGAACAAGAACCTGTGATTGAAGAATCATGTGGCCTTGTGGGAGCAGTCAATAAAACCTTGCTGAAAGTTATACAGAGTGACAGGTTAGATGAAACGGCAGAATGGAAAAGATTACAGCCTATTTCAGCCCCTCCAGGACTGCTATATGAGGGGAGAGAGAAAAGAAATGCAGGGCCACAGCCGAACAACAAACATTTGTCTTTGCACCTGCCAATAAATTTGAACCCTGATATTTGTCAGACTCGGATCAATGTTAAGCAGGAAGATAAAAGGCCACTGTCTCCATCTTTAGTAGCAGTTAGCAATGTTTTTAATAATTCATATCCACCTTCTAATACGTACAAACAGATGTCTCCTCTGCCTTCTCCTTTATCTTCGGGTTTGCCCAGCCCTCAGCTCCACCACAGAATACTTCCATTGCCTGTCCTTGACGCAGAACAAGAATCTGCATTTATTGACTCTCCCAGTTCAAGACATTTGAGGACCAATTTTCTGCCGGATAAGGATTTGGAAGGACAGCTGCATCTCAGGTTTTCTGAACATCCCAGACTTTCTATGAAACAGCCAGGCCTTTACCAAGGTGCCAATGTGGGCCATTTTGGAAAAATCAGCCCTCAAGAAACAAGCACTCTTCAGCCACTGCAACAACTGCATTCAGGTTAGTCATTTTTAAAATACATTTTATTCAAAAAAAAGAAGCCAAGGTGTGGCCTAAGCAACTGGGAACTTCTCTTGTGTAAGTCTCATTGATAATTGTGTGTGTGTGTGTGTGTGTGTGTGTGTGTGTGTGTGTGTGTGTGTGTGTGTGTGTGTGTGCAAAGCCAGGTCCTGGAGAATTGTCTGAAGTCAAACATATGTTATCAAAGTTATGCGTGTTGTCTTGCATTTGGGAGAAAATATATTTAGAATCAAAATGATCTGTTGGATATCAGCCAAATATTTTTATATAGATGAAATAAGAGTTCTTCCTCTTTTTAGCAATTAAATCTACCTATACAGGCTGGGAAAATAGCAACTAAAATACACGTGAAGGTGCAAATCATTCAAGGGATTGATTGTGTTGAAAAGTACATTAATAAAAGTGCTATTGTTTTTATATTATTTATTATTGATCAGTCCTGCTCTACAATCAAGCTGTTGTTTCTTTTTTCAACTATATCTTACCTACTTGCTTTTTAAAGCTGTATTTTAGTTGACTTGGAATATAGCTTGCATTTGGAATATAACTTTCAGTGTTTCTGGGTGCCATCATGACACCTCTGTAAAACAAAGCAGTATCTAAATATTTTACATGCCATATGATGAACATGGATTTGCTGACTGTATACATAATTTCATATATATTGTTGACTCATTTATATTGTTTAGAATCCTGCATATCTTTCAACCTGCCCTTTGCACTTGTGACATTTTTAAAAAAAATAGCTTAAATACTTCCTCAAAATACAGAGACTTCATGTTGAAGTGTTGAAAAATTATGCTGAATGGAGAAATATACAAAGCTTTGGTGTTATGTGTGATGAAATCAAAATCATCAACAGAACTTGTCAACAGGATGATTAGATACAAGCTTCATTACAACAACTTGTCATAGCTTCTCAAAATCTGCCAGTTCAAACCAGGGCCTGGCAAATGGTGGACATTCAGACACTGAGGGACTGCACCTCCTAGCACCTCCTCCTACTATTGGTTCTCTTGGCTGAGGCTGATGAGAACACACAAATAAATATACACTGTCATTGCCGTCATGCAGTGGTGGGTTAACCATTAAGCACAATAAACATGTGCTTAGGGGCATCAAGGGATGAGGGGGCACCACACTAAATATAATATGATAAAAATATATCAGCCAAGTGAACAACGACAGCCACAAAAAAAAGATTTTATCTTCCACTTAGAAATCAGCTCGAGAACAAGCCATTCCTCAGCACTGTTAAGCAGGGAGGACACTTGGTCTCTTCTCACCTCCCTGATAACATCAGAGGGCAAGTTAGGGTTGCTCTTTGAAAAAAAAAAACACCATATCAAAGTGGGGAAAGTGGAAAGGCTTGTCTTGTATCATTAATGCATGAGGAATCTCCAGACATCTGGCAAGTGTTCCCTGTTTGTAAACTCTTTGTTTCCTCTCCGCTCCCTTCTGTTGTCCATTGTTAATCTAAGTTCCCTGCTAGCCTCTTGGCATGAACAAAGTGTTTTTTCCAATGGTTCCTTTGTGTGACCAGTGCATCATAGTATGCACGCCTACCTTCCTGTGATGTTCCTTTCTGTAACTCCACCTCTATTATTATTTATTTATTATTTGTTTGTTTTATTTTTATACTGCCCATCTTCCAAACGGGAACTCTGGGCGGTTTACAGGTTAAAAAACATCGATATACGGATAAAAAGAGGAGGAAATGCCCTAGACAAGATACATCGGGGGAGGGGGGGAGCGGATAAAAAAAAAAGCAAAATTAAATAAATTAAATTAGGTTAAACTAAATTAAATTAAATTAGGTCGCCATATGCCTCCCTAAAAAGCATGGTTTTCAAGGCCTTTTTGAAGGCGGGCAGGGACTGTGCAAGGTGCAGCTCACTCGGAAGGTGGTTCCATAATGAGGGGCCCACAGCGGAGAAGGCGCAGCTGCACATAGCTGACCTCCGCACCTCCCTAGAGGTGGGCACCCTGAGTGAGCGCGCCTGCGACATTCTCATGGGCCTGGCCTCAGTTGATCGCTGGGAGATACGCTCCAACAGGTATTCAGGACCCAGGCCGTGGACAGTTTTGAAAACCAAAGCCAGGACCCTGAACCTTATCTGCAGAGCCATGGGCAGCCAATGCAGGCGGGCCAGAACTGGGGTGATGTGATCGTATCTACAAGCACCTACCACCAGTCTCGTGTCTACTGGGTGTTTGGCAGGTTTTTAAGACCTCCACAATAACATGAGCACTCAGAGAGTGTAGACCTCTGCCAAGGGTTATAAGACTGAAGGGGCAGAGGAAATCCCCCTCAACATAAATGAAAGCAGGGGGGAAATTGTATGCAGTCAGTTGTCCACTGAGAGTGAGAGTGTGCAGGGGTGCTAGTAACTCTAGGCATCCGGCATGCCAACAGGCAACAACACAGGTGCTAACATTGTAAATTTGTGTCAGGATCTGGCCTTACATGGTCCTGGTAACTGCAGGATCAGGGGCAGCCTGACCCAGGAATTACCTGGTGTTTGTAGGCAGCAGCTGCTAGGCCACTTGTGAAGCCCACCCAGAAGCCTAGAGGGAAGACCTATTTAAGTAGTGGTTCTCCGTCCCAGACTTTGCCTCAGCAACACAAGTATCTTGTGCTTCAGCCTGTGTGCCCAGCCTTGCCTTGTTCTGGCCTGGTTCCTGGTTCCTGCCTTGTTGCTCCTACCCTGTAGCCACCTCTTAGCTTCCAGACTCTGCCACTTTGTAAGTCAGCTAATTCCTTTTTTAAATAACACTGACAAAAAATAATGCAATTAATGTTCTATAATTTTGTGGAGGGTGGATCCTAGATGCCCTAAGCACATTCGATCTCGCCTGATTTCGGAAGCTAAGCAGGGTCGGCTCTGGTTAGTACTTGGATGGGAGACCACCAGGGAATACCAGGTGCTGTAGGTGCCTGGAGTAGGAACTGGAAAACCACTCCAGTATTCCTGCCAAGAAACCTCCATGGACATGGGGTCACAGAGAGTTTGGTCACGACTGTAATGACACAGCACACACACAATTTTGTGGAAGTGTTTAAGAAATGTTATGAAACTCATAAAAATGGCCAAATGGTGTTGCTTTTGAGTATGCACGCATTTTCTATTATTTATTTATTTATTGCATGGTGGTTTCTGTATTTTACAGACCCTAAGAACCAAGACTAAATGTGTTCAGTTAAGTGGTCCACAAAAGCGCAAACTACCAAAAAAGAAACAATAGAAGAGACTTTGGATTTAGAGTCCAAGATTGCAAAGCTGTCTAATTTCTTCACACGAGTTCCACAACATGATATACCTATTTCGGGTCAAAACCAATCTCTCTCATCAGAAGTGGATACAAATACAATAAATACCACTTTGATCACTTCAGAATCAAAGTCTGACGATGTTAGAATCACTGAGGTGTCACAAGCTGGTTCATCGAGTCTAGCTCATGTCTCATTACTGATCTATCTCACCTTGCCTGTAAATTCTCTTGATACCTCTACTGCAAATGTTGGTTCAGGTTATTTTACAGTACATTCTGGGGATGAACTAATTGCTGAAAATGAAAGTTTAGTGGACCATGGTAATGGTGGTGAAATTATTCTGTCTGCAAAGGCAGTAAATCACAGTGTAGCAAAGGATCCAGGGTTGTGGCTTGATTCCTCTGTTCATGATATGGCTTATTGGATTGCTTGTGAGCCCAGTGACTGCCAACACCACAATGGGCCATTTGATAAGTCTTACTGGCATTTCAGTAGTGGCAAACCAGTATGTTATTGTTCACAGAAACTTTTTGTTGGGACAAAAGTCAATGGTGAGAAAAACAAAAGAGAGTAGTTACTGTATTCACCATCAACAGGATCAGTTTATTGTTTTGTTTGCAAAACTATTTCCTCCTAAAAAGTTATCGATCGAATATTCTTATGAGAAGGGTTCAGTGACTGGCAAAATGCTATTACAATTGATAATCATGAAAAAAGTACTACTCACAGAGACTCTATGCTAACATACTTAACCCTGCAGACAAGGTGTGGGGTTGGGGCAACAGTTGGAAAAACCAATTCGGGAAGAGTGTGATTACTGGGAACAGGTCATAGCTGTTATTCGTATGTTAGCTGAACGTGGCTTGGCTTTTCGAAGAACAGAAGAAAGGTTTGGATCATTGCAAAATGGGAATTTTGTAGGGCTGCTTGAACTTATAAACCAATTTCATATGTGCGCCATGTTCAGTGCACACATGTTCAATAGAACAAGTTTTAGTTCTGCTGAACTTTATAAAATAATTGTAAGAGTCACTGTTGAGCGTGCCTTTCCAAATATAGGCATTGTCTTCATATACAGGATCGAGGATCGATTACTGCAGCGTCCTCTACGTGGGGCTGCCCTTGACTCTTGTCCGCAGACTCCAACGGGTGCCGAATGCGGCTGCCAGACTGGAGGTGGGTGGATACGATCACATCACCCCCGTTCTGGCTCGCCTGCATTGGCTGCCAGTGGCTCTACGGATAAGGTTCAAGGTCTTGGGTTTGGTTTACAAAACCCTCCACGGCTTGGGTCCTGAATACCTGTCAGAGCGTATCTCCCAGCGGTCAACTGAGGCCAGGCCCACTAGAACGTCGTAGGTGCACTCACTCCGAGTGGCTACACCCAGGGAGGCGTGGAAGTCACTTTGATGCAACCGCGCCTTCTCTGTGGTGGGCCCCTCGCTGTGGAACCATCTTCCGAGTGAGTTGCGCCTTGCACAGTCCCAGCCCGCCTTCAAAAAAGCACTTAAAACCATGCTTTCTAGGGAGGCATTTGGCAACCTTTAATTTAATTTAATTTAATTTAATTCAATTTTACTGGCTCCCCCCCCCCCTGCTCTTTTGATGCCTCTTGCTGAGGGTTTTCCTTCTTAATGTTTATGGTTCTATCTGATCTTACTTAGTATTGTGTTGTTGATTTTTAATTCTGTTGTAAACCACCCGGAGTTCCTCTGGAAGATGGGTGGTATAAAAATAAAATAAAATAAAATAAAATAAAATAAAATAAAATAAAATAAAATAATAAATAATAATTTTTTTAACATTGTGTGTGTGTGTGTGTTGCATCATTACGGTCATGACCGACTCTTCATGACCCCATGTCCATGGAGTTTTCTTGGCAGAAATACTGGAGTGGTTTGCAAGTTCCTACTCCAATTTTTAACATTAGTGGTCACAAATTGCTCAGCTGAGTGTTCATTTTTTCAGTTGAAGTACAGTATATTAAAAATCCCATCAGAACAACTATGCAACAAGGCAGGCTGGAAGCCTTATCTCTATTATGTATAGAAGCAGATTTGTTCCATAAGATTAGTTTTGAGGAACTGATCAAAGACTTTGCCATTTAAAAAGTTGGAGAGAACTTTTCAAATATAAAGTGGAAGTATACAAATATAAACATTATTTTCCATCTTACTGTAAGTTTTGTTTAATTTGGATAAATAAAAATTTATTTGATTGTTTGTTATTGTTTATATTTTGAATTACATGTATTTGTGGGCACCAAAATCTTTTAAGTGCTTAGGGCATCTAAGGGTCTTAAATCAGCCCTGTTGGCACGCATAAACCTTGCATCCAATTATTCAAACCATGTCTTTGAAATACATCACCTCTCCTGTATACATGAATGACCATTTCTTTTTTCACAAGGCTGGAGAGGGAAACCTGAGCCTAATAAGCAAAGGTTTGGAAAAGTTTAACACAGCTCTCTAGCTTAAGGGTCTTCTCTAGTGCTAATTGAAGCTACACACAAAAAGAACAGTTTGTGAGTCAGATGCTTGCTCTTAAGTTGAACTACCCTACTGTTCAATTACTGTCACATCTTTTTCTTCAGGCAAGACTTGGGACTGCTTAAAATATGTACTGCAATGAGATACCGGAATGACAGAACATAAATACATGCCAGAGAAACATTTCATAGATTTGGCATTATTTCATTATTTGGCAGAAATTATTTATGATGCTTATATACCTTTTAGTAGTGTTTTTCGTAAAACGCTTCTTTACAGAAGTGGATTTGTCTATTTAAAAAGTTTTTAACATGAATTCTGCTGTGCCTTCAGTTTTCCATGTGTTTTGAACTACAACTCCCCAAATCCCTGAGTGTTAGATTTCTAGCAACTGAAGTCCAACAATATTTGGGGACTCAAGGCTGGTAATCACTGGTTTATAAGTTTGTAAAAACATGAATGTAGACAAACTCTTAGGACTATCTACAGATTGGAATAACCATATCCTGGGGTGGGGGTGTCTTCAATTTAGCAGTGATTAGGATATATTTATTGTATTTATATATTTTATTTATTTTTACAACTTATATGTATCTCCTGGGGAGATATTTCCCAAAGATGTGGTGTCACTACTAAGAATGTCCTGTTCATAATAATTGGCAGTTAGGTCCTGTTCTAAAGGGCCAGAGACAGATGACTCAGTCATTATTTTAACGTTTGGGTAGGTTCATACAAGTGTGGTGGTTTTTTAGATAGTGAGGTCCCAAGATTTGAGCTAGGTCTGGAAACTAGAACGCAGCCAATGATACCAGCTAGGTGTAATATGATCTGAACATGTAGTTCCCATGAACATTCTTGCCATCAGTGTTACCACAGTAGTCCCCCGTCACAACGGGGTTCATATATTATACTCAGTATATAGAGGATTTTTTTCTTGAGAGAAGCAGGCTTTCAAATAATAGCTTTTAACCCTCTCCTGACACCTCAGCAAACAGACCTTGGGCTGCTCCTGCCATGCACTTCCAAAGAGAGGTTTTTAACCCCCTCCTGACCCCTCAGCAAACAGACCTTGGGCTCTTGGCAGCACACGCCAGCAGCAGCAGCCCCAGATCTGTTTGCTGAGGTATCAGGAGGGGATTAATGACAATCTTTGGAGGTGCATGCCAGCACCAGCAGCCCCAGATCTGTTGGCTGAAGTGTCAGGAGGAGGTTAAAGACTCTTTTTGGAAGTGCACGCCAGCAGCAGCAGCCCAAGGTCAGTTTGCTGAGGTGTCAGAAATGGGTTAAAGTCACCACTTCACTTTTTTTTTTATGTACGCTTTTAGCCTAGACCAGTGGCAGCAAATCTTTGGCACTCCAGATGTTTTAGACCACAACACCCATAGTCCTTTGTCATTGGCAGTCTAGGCTTGGGATTATGGGAGTTGTGATCAAAAACATGTGGAGTACCTAAGGTTCACCACCACTGGCCTAAATTTCTACAACTTCCCCTACCTTTGCAATGACCCTCGGTTTGATATCACCCTACACTAACTTGTGCACTTGGCTACTTATGGCTTTCTGAAGGAGCCAATTATAGAACAGACTCAACTTTGAAATGGTTACTGATTTTATGGTCTTGTAAAATAACAGAATGGAGTTTGTTTCTTGAAAAACGGTGGTTCATAGAGTACTGGATATTGTTTCCTCAGAAAGACCAGAAGTTGTATCTGAAAGCTTGAGAGGAAATGTTGCCCTGTTGTCCATTTGCCAGCACAGAACCTTGCTCCAAAAAACACTCAGTCCTCCTAGCAATTGCTTGGACAAGAAATTGGATCTGTGAACTGAAAAGGAACAAGCAAGCTTAATAAATAAGAGGCACTCAGTCAGAAAGTCTTGTGATCAGCTGTTCTGTGATGCTTTTGGAAAAATCAGTTTTTAAAAACAAAAAGGCCCTTTTACATGCTTCTTGAAAGGAAGACAGCTGATATGCCATTTGTAGATGTGTTCTGAACAAGATACTGTGAGAAAATGAGTCCTGTTTTAATTTTCCTACAAGACCCCCTTAAGCGACATTTGGCATTGTTATTTCTATGTAAGTGTAACTTGTTGATAAAAGGCAGTCATTCAAGGGTAGCAAAGTGAACTAAACTAGACTGAAAGCTCAGTTGTCATAGATGGATTGTTCAGTATTCCTTAGGACAAAAGAACTATACTGTACCAGCTTCCAATTTGCCCCAATTCTTGTTCAAGATTTAAATTTATTCTTGTGGCAATAGCTAACCTGGCGACCACTTGAAAATGTTTTATACACATCTCCTTTTGCTAAAACTGTTATTCAGGAGCTGTATTAAATGCAGAGTAAATTGAAACATTTATGATACAAATCTAAATTTACCCAAAGCCTTGTCTGCCTAGGTGCTAGGAAGGATGGGTAATTCACTGGAAACTGTCACTTCAAATAAACTTTAATTGAAATTCATGATGCCTGTTGTGGTGGAGGTGGATTGTAACATGTTTGTTAATTATGTTAATGATGATAAATGCTTGGTTCTGAACACTACTATCGCTCTGTGTAGGCTTCGAAATGCCATGGAAAATGACTCTGAGCAGTAAAGCATGTGTACGATACACAGAGAAGAATTATTATGCATGTTATTGTAGTAGGCACTATGAACCTGCGTTTGCCCTGAAATGCTAAGCAAAATTTCAAAATCCCTGATATAAAACAAAAGAATTGGTGTGTGCTGCGGATATTTGTGCCACTTCGAGTTTCCAGAGTGCAGGGATACATTTGTCCAAATCCAGTCTCCTCCATCAAAATTTCTTGGGAATGAAGAAATATTCTGGGTGCAACCATACCCTAGACCAGCAGGTATAAGATACAAGCCTGGTGGCTTATGTTAACATAAATATGTGTTGCTTTATATTTTAGGGACTTCTTGATGTCATAATTTAATAATTCAGATTGTTCGGAGTTAAAGCCATTGGAAGGACTTTAACTTTTGTTATCCCCTTTTCGCATAGAAGTGTGAAGAGATTTGCCCCTGTTCCTTTGGAGGGAAAATTGTCTGACTGCCTGTTCTTGATTGAAAGAAATAAAACAATGCTTACTTATCATTTGTAGCTTTCCTCTTTTATATATGTAGTGTGGAGCTGCATTTCCACAAATTCATCCTCAGACAGCAGAAAATGGAGGAAAATAAAGGAAGCTAGCAAAGGAAGAAAGAGGAACGAATAAGCCAGGCATGTCCAAACTTTGGCCCTCCTGATATTTTGGACCACATCTCCCAGAGTTCTAAGCTTAGATTGCCAGTGACAAAGGACTGAGAAGTTGTGGTCCAAAACATCTAGAGGGCCGAAGTTTGTACATGTCTGGAATAAGCCATCTCAAAAACATTAAGGGATTGGCTAAAGGGTATTTGTCCCACTGTCTATGTAATGTTTCTCAATATTGTTTTCAATATTTATTCTGTTGACTACATGGGGTTAGAGCTAATTATGAGGCGATTCAAACATGTGGCATGAATATATGACTGATTACAGTACTGTATTTTGTTGAGTTAGCAGATTTCTCTCTCTCTCTTTTTGCAGTGTCTCTACTCACATTATTTTCTCTTGGCTTCTGTGATCTATTCTACTGGTCCTTAAGGGCCATTTTTGAGCATGTCCAGATGGCATCACTGATGATGTGCCAAGTGGGACATGGTGTGGGAATGAACTCTAGTCATTTTGCCAGCTTTCTGCTCAACACTGGTAAAAACTGCAACTACAATGAGATGCATACATTGTCGGTTTTGTATCCCTGAATTAACTTAGACCAGTTCTTCCCATGTCTCCTGAGTTCAGTGCTATTTCACTTGCTAATTTTAAAAAAAAATACTTGTGATGTTGGTGAAAGGGATAGGTCACAGGTGATGATAATAGCAGAGAAGGAGGGAGAAGGTAGCGTATGTGATCTGTGGACATGTAAAACCTGTTTTCCCAGGATAATTAAACATCTCTGTGTGGACTTCAACAGCCATTTAAATGTGAGCATGTGGTATAGAGACGTGTGCACATCAGCCTGGGACAGACTTCAGTGTGGTCACCTCTGAGGTGTGTGTGCTTGGGAGGGGAAACCCTCACAGTTTAGTGGCAGATACCAAGCATATTCCCCACAGACACCTAATACTAAAGGAGAAGCATGCAAGATTGTATTTTTCCAACAACAACAAAAAAAGAGATGTCAAACTTTTTAGCAGTATTCCTGTATGACAGTGCATTATTTATTTATTTCCTACTTTTCATTCACTTAGGCAAGGCTTCATGGAACATATACTATCACTGCCTCTTAAGACTTTGTAGAGGGTGCCTCTCAAAGAACTACCGTACCTGTCCTATAATAATGGCAACAGGGTATGCATGTAGGTAATGAAAGCTGCTCGGCCAGCTATATTTTTGGCAGCATTTCGCAGACTTCTCGCAAAAACATATTTTTGTTGCAGTTTTGTTTTTAGTATGATACTCAGCAGGAAAGACGGGTGCATAAAATGAATAATTTTCTGCTTACATCTCTGTTCTTTATATCAATGTAAAATAATATTGTGTGAGGAATATTAGACAGAGTCATGAACTCAGTTGCTGTTCGCTCTTGAACTTTCAAAGGTGACAGTGATGCCTTTCTGAGTAATGTAATATAATTATACGGTGCAGCAGTTGAAATGCACTGAGTGACAAAAATGTTTTACGAGATCAGAGCAGGCCCAGTTTTTCAGGTCAATTTAAAGTCTAGAATGTTGGTTCGTTGTGCCAGAATTTACTAAAGCCGGTAAAATAATTACTGGGGTCTTTCCCTCCTCCTTCTTAATGGCTTCCCTTTCCCACCCACCTCATGCCAGTGCCATTGTAATTAAGAAGGATAAAAGTGACATGCAGAGAAAGGGAGGGGGAGAAACTAATAGGGATCAAGAACTGTAGGCCTTGGTTTAAAATACATGGCTTGAGGGGCAATTAATACTATCCTGTTGCCAGTCCCAAACTGTAATTCTTGCAACTGCCAAAGCCTAACTTTAAAAAAAATGTGGCATGGAAAGTTACTTGGGGACTGGTGGGGGACATGGTTCCTGCAGGCCACATGATTCCGGCCATGTCCAGAATGTTGTGATGTACCAATCAGCCTATATACATACATCCAGTACTGCATCCATATACCTGGCTAATACTTGAACTACAAAACATCCTGAATAGGTAGGAATGAAGTAGTGCATAAGTCATTTAGATGCGAGAATTTAAAGTATATAGCCAGTTCCTCACCCATGCAATGTAATGTATTTTCAGATCTTATGAGCTTCTAGAAGCAGTCTTAAAACAGTTATACATGATGACAGCCCCATTCAGGCATTTTGTATTAATAGTACAATGAATGCACAAAGAGAGAGAATGATGAGTTTACTAGCTCCATTCCATCCCTTGACTTCATTGTCAGTATCCTTGTAATAAATGCAGACATCTGCAGCAGTGAGTCTTTCATAATCATGTTGCTGATAGAAATCAGAGAGAGGAAAAATTATTAATTTGTACTAAAACTGGAGGAGAGTATTGAGAGTCCCCTGGACTGCAAGGAGATCAAACCTATCCATCCCGAAAGAAATCAACCGCGAATGTTTACTGGAAGGACAGATTTTGAAGCTGAGGCTCCAGTGCTTTGGCCACCTCATGAGGAGAGAGGAGTCCTTGGAAAAGTCCCTGATGTTGGGAAAGAATGAAGTCAAAAGGAAAAGAGGAAGGCAGATGGTCAGTGCAGGGATAGTTAGAGCACACTTGTCAATATCCCATTTTGCTAGCTACTAGTCAGTTTCTGGACTTACTTCCAGAAAAGTTATCTATGATGAACTACAAAGACCATGTTATCTGAAATCATAGAATCAGAGTCATGAAACTGAAAAAGGTGTACAAGGCCATAGAATCCAACCCCTGATTTTATATAGGAATACAAATCAAAAGGTGTCTGGCAGGTGGTTGTCCAAATTTCCCATGAATGCCTCCAATGTTTGGGCATTCACCGCCTCTTGAGATAATTAGTTCCATTGCTGTACTGTTACAACAGTTGGGAAGTTTTTCCTGATATTCAACCGAAATACTTCATTTTCCTTTATTGGTCATTTTGGAACCCAAAGGAAGGTCTCATTTTGTGCCCTGCCAATTTTTGAAGCATATTTGATTGAAACCTGAGGGAGGATCTTTGTTGTTGTTTTGTTCCCTGGCTCTGGAATGTTCAGCTAGTCCAAGCTTGAGTGAGATTCTTTGGGGAGGCAGAATGCTTTTTACTTAGCCAGAACTTTTGCATGTAACCTGACCAGTGAATACGTGGACAAGGGGTTTATCTGGTGTTTTTCATCAATGTTTTATTCATTTGGTTTTTTATGAGTTTTTCTTTTTTTAAAAAAAAAATAGTACTCTTATCTATCTGAACCCTGTTTCGTATGAAAGCAGAGAACAAATATAATTGCTTCAAAAACAGTTGCTAGTAATTCTGATTTGCCGTGGTGACTAACCTCAAGTGTCTTGTGACAATTGAGAACATCAAGTGATCATCACATGAATTGCAAGCTCTGGATATCCGACTGTTAGTTTTTAGAAATGTTTTTTACCATTGATGTTTATTTTATTTTCTGCATTTTTTTCCATATGTGTAGCAATAATGCCTTACAGAATTGTTGGTATAGGAGCTTTTCTAGCAGAAAGAGTGCAGCATGAAAGCCTAATTGTGCTTTATGCGTTTCAGCGTTTATTTAAGGTTTTATTTAGTATCAAGAAGAATTTTCTTGGCTATGAGCCATGGTTACCTTGCCAGCTAATCCACTTGATAATTGTTAGCCTTCTGATCTTCTTCAGAAGCTGGAATGCTATCCTACATTTCATAATTAGCAGTGCTCATAGCTCTTCGTTGTTCTGTCTTCCGGTGTTTTAAAACAGTAGGAAGAGGGTGGGTACAAATAAGTTGAGCTGAATTGTTTTGAGATTCAGATGTGTTGTATTTATTGTCTGGTTTGTTTAAATTGCAAGTAGTCTCCTACTCATTAAGAAAAGACAGAATAAGAGGAAACATGGAACTGAAGTTAAAGGCAAAATAGATCAACCCGGCCCACCAGAGCATCTTTGGCACTTTCACTCCACGTGGCCAACCCCTGGGAGGCCCATAGGGTCTCGACCCATAATCGGGCCTTTTCGGTGGCTGACCCCGCTGCGTGGAATAAACTCCCTTGTGAAATCTGCAAAATTGAGTCCCTCTTAGCCTTTAAAAAGCTTTAAAGACGGCTTTTTAAGGAGGTGTACGGCGATTGGTAACTTTTTATGTTGTGTTTTCCCCTGTTTGTTTTGTGTTCTCACCACCCTTAGTGTTTTGCCTCTTGACAGTTTTTGTATGTTATCGTATATTTGCTTATCCTATTCATTTTTATTTGTTTTATTTGCTTGTTGTTTGCTTTTTTATCTTTTGCATTTATGTAAACTGCCCAGAGTCCCTTCTGGGAAACCGGTGCAGTATAAAAATGCAATAAATAAATAAATAAATAAATAAATAAATAAATAAATAAATAAATAAATAAATAAATAAACTGTAGTGTAGAAATAAAAAGGACTGTATTGGATGAGCAAAGAATACTGTTCCTAATTTAAAAAAATTACAATTTGTGAAGCGTTCCCTGTTTTTTGGTAGCAGCCCAGTTGGACAACAATAATGGAAGTTGCAGAGAGGGTAGCCATGTTAGTCTTTTCAAGAATTTCAAGCAAAAATCAAAACAAAACAAAGCCAAACAAAAGACACAAGTTAGTCTTTAAGGTGCCACATGTTTTGTGTCTTTTGTTTGTTTTTCTTTGATTTTTGCCTTAAACAATAATGGACTTAATCATTCACAGAACTGTTTTTGCAAGAGCCTAAAACAGACATTTTATATTCAGAAAATTTAGGCAAGATATAAAAAGCACTTTTGGTCTCACATTTGCTGAAAATTCACATATTGTAAGTGTTTAAATGAACACTTAAACAAAAACAGTAAAGGGAAAAAGAAAGAAACTAGATGGGGGGAGGACTGAGTTGCCTACTCAGGCCAGTGTCTCCTCCAATGCAGTCTAATCTACATTGCTTGGAAGAACTAGGATTTATTAATTTCCAGACCTACCTTAGCTGTCTGGGAACTCAATCTTCTGCATGCAAAGCATGTGCCATGCCCACATGAGCTGTGACCTTGAACTCCACCCCTTCCTAGTTTACATTGGGTTGGTTTAGAGCAGTGGTGGTAAACCTTCAGCACTCCAGATGTTTTGGACCACAACTACCACAGTCCTTTGTCACCGGCAATCTAGGCTAGGAATTCTGGGAATTGTGGTCCCAAACCTCTGGAGTACCGAAGGTTCACCACCATTGGTTTAGTGCAGGCCTGCCCAACAGGTAGACCGTGGGCTACTAGTAGCCTGCAAAGGGTTCAAAAGTAGCCCACCGGTTATCAATAAAAAAAGTGAGGGGATAAATTCTCCACCCCTCCCTCCCCCACCCCAAGGACCACCACTGCCCCAGCAAAGTTCTGGGTCTGCTAGCCCATTGTCTCCGCTGAGTGGGGCAGTTCAAGGCCATGGCGCAGTCCCCTGTTCCCTCCACCAGCCAGATGATCGGTGTGCCATTGTCTTGTGACCAGCTGAATCGCTGGTGTGGAGTGGAGGGAGGAGAGGGAAGGAGAGGGGTGAGAGGTGGGGTTGCAGGTGTGCCCATCCTTTGTGCAGTGACATCTCCCTTCTTCTTCCCCCTGGAGAATTCCCTCCATAATGGATTAATTGATTTTCAATCCATTCCTATGGGAAACTGCTGCTCTACTTACAATTTTTTCACTTATGATCATGTGCTCGGAAGGAATGGATAAAATTTGTAAGTAGAGCTTTTAGTATAGTAGCCTTCAGGCACTTTGGGATGGAAAAAGTAGACCTCGGCTTGTTCAAAGTTGGACAGCCCTGGTTTACTGTATATAGAACTATTTCCTAGGGTGGAAATGGCTTCTGTGCATGCTCAGGGCACAGTGAAAGTAGATTCCCTCCCCCAGTCCAAATCACAGCTCTTTCTTTGGAGTTACGCCACTATCTTTGAGGCTGCAGGCTCTTCTTTTTTTGCACCTGGTTATGTATCTATTATGTATCTGTATTTTTTTTTCATCTGTAAGACGCCCCCATGTATAAGATGACTGTTTGCAGAGACAAGGTATGGGCACTCGATGCCAGAACACAGAGAGAATTCTAGCTCCCTGCTCTCCTGCCCTCTGGAACTGCTAGCCATAGAAATTAGCGAAACATTAGGAGGAATAAAAACTTCGATAACACAGCCAAACAGCCCCCAAAATACCAGAACAACCATCAGACCCTTGCCGTGAAAGCCTTCAAGAACACATGGTATGGGCAATTTTGCAAATGCACAGTTTTCTCCTCATGTTACTTCTGTGTATAAGATGACCATCAATTTTTAGTCTACTTATTTTAGACAAAAATCATATTATACATGGAAAAATGTGGTACATTAGTGGGCCCAGGTACCCAGAACACTTATCAATGTAGCTGCCTATCAAGTGTACTAGAAGGGTATCCCAGCTCTTGTGGTGCCTCTTTCATGCTCATTTGGTACAGAATGCAACTCCCTCTTTTCAGTTAAGGAGAAAAAAAAGACTAGCATGGTAAATCAATGGCTGGAAGATAAGTGTTCCTTCATTTTGTTTGGAATCATCAGGAATCGAAGAAAAAGTCAGAACTGCAAGGTAATACAGTAAATAGGCATCACTCCTGGCCTCTGTAGTCATTTCCTTGACAGGACTAAGGGAAATAGAGATGTTGAGCTGGACTGAGTTCACATTTTAATTGTGATCATGGTTGCTTGAATCCCATTGAGGTTAATGGGGATTAAACAGGTTAACTATCCACAGAAGTGTAACTATTGTTCCTCTATTGGGAAATGGGTGGAGAACATTTATTAGTCAGGGATGCTGGCAAGTCTTTGGGTTTGAGTTCCAAGTCTGGTCTGAGTCATTTGGTACTGTGTCCCAAGTCCCAAGTCCAAGTCCCTATTAAAAACAAGCTTTTTCCTCAGGAAAAAAAGAGGGAAGGTTCCAAGTTGAAAGTTGAGTCCACGTCATTGGGGGGGGGGGGAACGACACTGAGCTGAATCTGAGTAAAGTTACCAGTACAACTTCAAACTGACAGCAAAGTTCACAGCTCAAATCTCTAATCCTAATATTAGTTTCCTATGACTTAAAACCAGAGTAGTTCAGCGATTTGTATGTGTTCATGAGGTTGTGCTGCAGTCCATATCATGAGGTTGGCTGCAGTACACTTCTATTGATCTCAAGTACATTCAAGGGTAGGGTTGAGCCTACATTTTGGGATTGTGAAGCGAACAATTTCTTTAAACTTACATTTACATCCACAGTGTCAATAACTGCTATCGCCCTTCAGGCTGAATGCTGACTTGACTTTATGAAAACATCAAAAATTAACCAACAGAAAGATTTAATTACTTGATATTACCTCATACATAATACTTTTCAGTAATAACAAATGAAATAATCATGAAATGAGCATAAGAACATAAGAAGAGCCTTGCTGGGTCAGACCAAGGGCCCATATAGTCCAGTTTTCTGTATCTCACAGTGGCCCTGCCAAATGCATCTGGGAGCACACAAGACTAGATATCTGTCTCCTGATAGCACTCTGCTGCATCTGGTCCTTGAAGTACCTTCTTTTTTAAGCCTGGAGACTATACATCCACATCATGGCTTGTAACCTGTGATGGACTTTTCCTCCAGGAATCTGTCCACTCCCCTTTGAAGGCATCCGGGCCAGATGCCAACATGACATCCCGTAGCAGGGAGTACCACAGACTAACAATATGCTGGGTAAAATAATATTTTTTGCCTCTTCTCACTCTTCCAACTCTTAATTTGAGTGGATGTCCCCTAGTTCTCATATTTTGTGTGTGAGAAAAGTGTCCCTCTATCCACTTTACTCATGCCCTGCATAATTTTGTACGTCTCAGTCATATCCCCCCTCAGGTGCTTTTTTTCCAGACTAAAGAGCCACAAATGTTTTAATATAGCCTTTCCTCATAAGGGAGGTGCCCCAGCTCAGTAATCATTTTAGTTGCTCTCTTCTGCACCTTTTCCAGTTCTACTATGTCTTTTTTGAGATGCGGTGATCAGAACTTTATGCAATACTCCAGGTGCAGCCTTACTATTGTTTTTTACAATGGCATTATAATGTTGGATGTTTTATTTTCAGTCCCCTTTTTGATAATCCCTAGCATGGAATTGGCCTTCTCCACTGTTGCCACATACTGGGTAGACACCTTCACTGCACTATCCACCAACACACCGGAGATGGGTGGCCTGTAATGTATTTTGGATCAGAATTAGCACATATATTTAAGGGATTGGTTGTAGGGCAATCAGTAGATGTAGTTGAGCTTTCATAAGAGATTTAGTTTATTGAAAACATAAAATGCAAACAAATCCTTATTTATCAATCAAAGATAAACACATTGTGTAAATCGATCTGAACTGGAACCTGACACTTACAAGCTCATTGCTTTATAGATGCATCTTCCTGTTTCATGCAGGGCCTATTCATTCTTGCATGTAATCAACTAAATGGACTGAGAATATTTAATTTTATATTTCTCAACTGTTTTAGAAATATATATTGAAAAGATGTCTAGTAAGACAATAACAATACAAACCTGTGTATTAGAGATGGGCACAAAATGAAAATATAGCTTTTTTCCTTTCTTTTCCTTTAATGGGCCTCGTGGCGCAGTGGTTAAATGCCTGTACTGAAGGTAAAACTGTGTTCACGACCTGGGTTCAATCCCAGGTAGCAGGATCAAGGTTCACTCAGCCTTCCATCCTTCCGAGGTCGGTAAAATGAGTACCCAGCTTGCTGGGGGGGGGGCAATGTGTAGCCTGCACACTGTAATTAAAAAATTGTAAACCGCCCAGAGACTACTTGTAGTGGTATGGGGTGGTATATAAGCAGAACACTTTGCTTTTGCTTTGCTTTTCCTTTCCTTTCCTTTCATTATTAATTAATTTTTAAAAGAATTTTTGAAATGAAATGAAACAAAGCAAAACAGATTGTTATGCTATAAAATAGCTCCCCTGGGTCATAGAGGCACCAAATTTGGTGGGTGGCTTCCTTCAACTCTTCCCTGTAAGCCCTCCAAATTTGGAGAGGTTTGGGGTTCAGGGGGCTGAGTTGTTAAACTCCAAAGTGAGTCCCCCATGGAAAAAAAGGAAGAGGAAATAATTCTGTTCTATTTTCGCTTGCCTTTCCCTAAAAAGGAAGGCACTTCAAGCAAGCACAGGCTCAGGGCCATACATTTTCTCTTGGTCTTTCAGAGAGTGAAACTGGAGTTTTTAATTGCTTTATCACTTAGCAACCCTTCCAAGCAAGACCTATCACACTCGCCTCAACTCCCCTCCACATTCCACAGCACAGAGAGGAATGAGGCTTGAGTTTAAAATGTACACCACATTTTTCTTCTTCCTCTTTTTCCATGGGAGACCCACTTTGGAGATTAATAACTCAGCCCACTGAACCCCAAACCTCTCCAAATTTGGAGGACTTAAAGGGAAGAGTTCACAGAAGCGACCCACCAAATGTGGTGCCTCTAGGACAAATCCTTTCATTTCTAGAGCCAAAAATGGCAATTTGTTTCATTTCATCATGAAACAATTTATTAGTAATGAAAAGACAAAACAGCATTTCATTTTTCATTTTGTGCTCATCTCTTCTGTGTATGTTTCCTCAAAAATACATCCCACTGAGTTGAACAGGGGTTACTTCTAAGTAACTGACTGTATTATATCTTGAATAAAATGACTGAAGTGGGGCAAATACAAGTCATCTTGTAGGGTGCCTGTGTTTGGAGAGGTCACATAATTGTTTTCTTCTTTGCTTGTGTTGGAAGCAATTCAGTGATGCACTTGGAGTGAAACGATTAGCTGACACAGACTGACGAAGCTGCTTGGATGAGTAGTGAAACGTTTCGATCTCTGAAGAAAAGAAGTCCAGTATTGTCATTGCCCCAAGATAGCTCAATTTATTGATATATGCGTTCTCATCCCTTCTCTTGACAGACAATAAATGATTGATCTGGATCCTTCTTGGAAGAAAAGATTTTGCTTACTGTTCAAGGTTTTGTTATTTTTATGTAAACACTCATCTATCTTTGGAGACAAGAAAATGAAGATTGGAAAGAACAGGCAGTCTCAGAAACTCGGAAGCTCCCTCTAAGTTACAGATACAGGACATATTCCTCACCTACTCCCAAGTACTCAAGTACTGTAGAAGAATGCAGGGTATGATTTTTTCCAACAGCATATTTGAATAGAGTAGCAATCCACTTGAGAACCATGGACTGAAATCCTGTTGCATACCTCTGTGGGCATAAATTGATGCTTTGTGCATCTTAGCTACAACAATGTGCTGCCCATAAAGCACTTGTCCCTGTACATTGCAAAATCAGTCATGATGGGAAATGTGTGACTTATTACACAATTGAACTACACAAACTTCTTTGTCTGAGCATAATACCTGGCAAAGTTGCCCTGGTGTAACTTTTATGTTACATGGCAAAAAATTGAATTGCAGCTGTTGTCTCTGGTATATGTCAAAGCCTGAGAGATGCGAAGGACTGTTGAAGAAGTGAGTAGTACAAGCACATATTTTCCCTTTCTTAAAATGAGCCATGTACCTATAAAAAACCCTATAGTGCTTGAAACTTGGTATGCTGCTAGACATAGCTGGCCTTATTATAGTTTTATTAGTTTGCCATAGAGCAATGCTGAACTATTCCAACATAATTGCCTGTTTGAGACCAAAGGTTAGGAAATAATACTTATAAAGATTTGGGTGTTTTCTATGTTTGGGATGTTTGAGTCGATGTGTAATAGTAGTGATTCAGGATGCCACTCCAAATGAAGAGTGCAGAGAGGATAATGTACCAGGAAGTTTTTCATACTAACGTGCATGTTTAAATCAAACTAGCGAAAGCAAGCAATCTTGTAGGGACATGAGCTTCTTCCCGAATTTCTCCTTTTCAAAAGAAGGAGAACACCTGAAATCACTCTTGCCATTGAGGAAGAGCTATTCCAGATTGCGACAAAATGGCACATGTTACTGCAGCGTCATAAAGAATTCAGGAAGCTACAAAGAAAACCTTACATCAGGAGGTAAGCAGTTAGTTCCCACCGAATATAATTGAAACAGCTCGCTTGCCAATCTGTCAGTTTAATAAAGGTTGGGATTTGCTAGTGCAGCAAGTAATGGGGGGTGGGCAGGGGGGGGGCAAGAGACCTCCATGGGAGCAGGTCAGATTGTGTGAAACAGTAGTAGTCTAATGTAGACTCGGATCGAGATTTTTTTTAATGTTTTATCTGGGTGTTTCGACAGGAAGGACATCTTTTTGGCCCTCAGATTGATGCATCTTCATAATTCTGAGCTCCAAAAGTATCAACCAGAAACATTTTACCAGAATCGTTTACCTTGTTGTTTATTTTATGATTTCCCCCTTATTATTGCTTTCTTTTATTTAGTTTGTTATTATTGTTATAGTTTCTGCTGTAAACCGCCCAGAGTTCCCCCGGAAGATGGGCGATATATAAGTATTATAACAAACAAACAAACAAACAAACAAACAAACAAACAAACAAATAAATAAAATTTATCGGAGAGTCAAATGGCTCTACTACTTCCTTTGCTGAAATAGTTTCCAGACACACAGATAAGGTATCAATCTTGAGCTTGGAAAACATACTTTTGTGAGAGTTGTTGTGAGTTTTTCGGGCTGTTTGGCCATGTTCTGAAAGTTTTTCCTCCTGATATTTTGCCAGACTCTGTGGCTGGCATCTTCAGAGGGCAAGGAGCTCAGGGAACTAGAAGTGCAGAGAGAACTCCCAGTTCCCTGAGCTCCTTGCCCTCTGAAGATGCCAGCCACAGAGTCTGGCGAAAGGCCAGAAAGAAAAACTTCCAGAACACAGCCAAACAGCCCCAAAAAGCTCACAACTATCAGATCCCGGCCATGAAAGCCTTCGAGAATACATTTATACTTTTCTGAATTACAATTCACAGATTGTAGCTGGTCATGCTGGTGGGGAGATTATGAAAAGTGCAACCCAAAATTGTAACTTTTCCAGGCTTGGAATATATGATGCCTCTGCCTTAAGCAAAAATGGGAGAAGGAGATTTCTCCCTCCCCCGTGTTTAAGTACAAGCTTTAATCCTGTGTACTCTCAGAGTTTCTTGGAGCATGGCAGGATATCCACTGAGTAAACATAGGATGCATAAGATTGTACTGTGTGGTGCTTAATGCTTGCCTTGCTAGCAGATCTTTATGTGGTACTCAAGTATCTTTACCTATCTCAGTTATGATGGTGAAATGAGGGAAACAATATTTTATTTTACAGGTAAGCAAACGTACAGAGTATAATACAAGAAGGTGGATTTTTTGGTATAGTTCTTAACTAGTCCAGTATGAATGTTTGTTCAGCTTTACTTCCACCCATGGTACCAGTAACTGCTCCCCAGTGTCCATACAATGCAGTCTAAATGCACCTCGGGTGTACCTCAGAGGATGGCTCATTTGCGGAAGATCCCTGCTCTTTAAATAGTACATTGACTAAAGCAGTATAAATGCTCAGCAACAGCAGAATAAACTTTTGTTTTACTGGCTGTTTATTAATAGCTTTGTTGTTGTTTTTTAGCAAGGAGTAACTGAGTCACAGTAAAATAGGTCTTGCATGCTTTTGTTTTAGATGAGGTCAGGTTTCGTAAAACTGTTTTGACTGAACCTTCCCCTTCATTGTTTTCCATACGAGAGGCAGAAACATACTAACTCCCAAACTAAGCTGGAGACCACATAGGGAAATACTTGAGACAGTGAACCACAGGCGGAGCTTTATCAAGTGACCTCATCAGAGCCCGAAATCAGATGCCCTGACATGTGAGCAATCCACAGCCCATTTTCAAACAAAAACTGAGGCCTTCTGTAGGGACTTGGACTCTTGTTAGCATGAAAATAAGTCAAGCCAAGATGTCTAGTAGTCTGTCTTGTTCATTTATGTTGGATCAAGGTCAGTCTTTGGTGCTTGTTGATGTTGACAAGGTGTCTACATATTCTAGGAACACTACCTCCCCATCAGATCCATTTTCCTCCTGAAATCAGCAAGAGAACTGATGGTCCAACGAGCCTCTCAATGTGTAAATTCCTTGCGGGAGGGTCATGCTCCCTCCTGCTTGAAGGATTCAGAGATCTGGCCCATTCTGAAAAAGTTAACCGTCCATGAGATAACCTAAGCAACTATTGTCATGTTGCCATCACACCATTTATGGTGAAAATTATCAAGAGGCTGGTGGCTGATCACTTGCACGTATTTTGGGAGGACATCATTAGTCTGGACCAGTGGTTCTCAACCTGTCTAGATGTTCTTAGACTGCAACTCCCAGAAGCCCCTTCCAGCACAGCAAGTGATGGAGGCTTCTGGGAATTGCAGTCCAGGGACATCTGAGGACCCACAGGTTGAGAACCACTGGTCTGGGCACATTTCAATTGAGGTTTAGGCCATGCCACAAGACTGAGACAGTTTTGGTTGTTCTGCTCGATGATCTTCTTAAGGCTGACTGGGGGAGTGTGACTCTGTTGGTTGTCCTGGATCTCCCAGTAGCCTTCAATACCATCAACCATGGTTTCCTCCATGATTGGCTGTTGGGGATGGGAATTGGAGGCTAACACTATGCTGGCTCCAGTCCTTCCTGGATGACCAGCACCAAAGGGTTCAGCTTAGGGAGGCTGTTTCATTCCCTTGAGTATCACAGTGCAGTGTCCCACAGGAGCCAATCATTTCCCCATTGGTGTTTAACATCTATATGAGGCTGCTGGGGGAGATCATCCAGAGATCTGCAGTGTGCGGTCATCAATATGCAAAACATCAGGAGGGTTATTGCTGTGTCTCCTTTTCAACTTCAGCAGTGGAAGCTGTGCAGACCTTGGAGCCCTACCTGGCTATGGGGTTATGAAACAGATAAGGAATAACCATGGTCAGGTAGCCCTTGGGCTAGATGGCTGCGGTATATACTGTAAGTCCAGTAAAATAAAATATAATAAAATAAAACAGGTTGTGATTAAATCCTGATAAGATAGAGATCCTGTTGTTAAGAGGGAACCTGGATTGACTAAGAGGCCGCTTACCTGGTCCAGATGGGGACACACTTCCCCCTGAAGAATCAGGAGCATGATCTGTATGTGTTCCTGGACACACCTCTCTCAGTGGAGAATAAATATTGGGCATGTCCAGACCTGTCTTTTTTTAAAAATTCATTTTAGGTACATAGCACATTTCTGTCCCACCTCAACAGGAAGTCCCTGACAACAATGGTTCATTTACCTGTAATCTCAAGAATAGACTATTGCAATGTTCTGTACTTGGGGCTGCCCTTGAATGTGGTTTGGAAGCTACAGCAAGTGTAGCACTCAGGAACCAGGCTAGTCACAGGAGCGTCAAAATATGACCATGTATCACCTTCTCCTGGCGTGTTTGCACTGGATGCCTGTAAGCTTCCAGGCCAAGTTCAAGATGTTTAGGCTAACATTTAATACTTATGCTGACATTAAACAGTTTGAGACCTTGCTACTTGTCTGGGTTCCTCTCTCTCAGAATGGCATCCCTCATCCCATTTTCTAGAACGTTGTGGGTGGTCACCTCAAGGGAGACTTGGAAAAAATCAATTCAAAACCAGGCCTTCTCTATGATAGCTGCATCATTATGGAAGTCTCTCCTGTCAGAGATATGACAACCGTTTGCCCCTTGCCTTTAGAAAACAAATAACATACCTCAGATTATGGCCTTCTGTATTTCATTTATTTTGTAGGAATTGGTCATGTTTTGCCGCCATCTGCTATATGTTTGTATTTCTGTATTAGTTCTTTTATATTCCTAGGGCAGACTATGTTTTTGTGTGTTATTGTGTTATGTTATGAAAGCCACCCCGAGAAGTGAGCTACCCACTAAATGGGTGGGATAAAAATTCAAATACAGTGGACCCTTGTATAAAAAACAGTTTGTATAACATAAAATTTGTACAACATAAAATTTTTTGGAGATAGGGGAAATTTGCTTAACATAATCAATCGCCTATGGGGAAAACCCGTACAACATAAAATTGGGATCACTCCATTTTCAATGCATTCCTATGGGAATTTGTATAAAGGAAAATTTGCTTAACATAATTTCATTTGGAACGAATTAATTCCTTTATATAAGGTACCACTGTAAATAAATATAAGCATAGACTGCATGAGAGAATTTACACTTACATATCCTCTTTGCCCTTCGTCCAAGCAGAACTCTGGGCCCCACACAGTTCAAAAATCTAAATAATAGTGGTGTTTCTTTCTTTTGCTGAAAAAGTTTCCTTGTGGTTTCTAAGGAGGGAGAGTTGTCACATTTTAAGGTTGCTTTGAACTCCTGAGATGCCCATACAGTATCTCACATTGTATTTGTCATTAAATAGTTTGGCCACCAGAGGGTGCAGGGAAGGGTTTTTTTTTTTTTCAGTTAACAAAATCTTACTGTAGTAACATTTATAATAAGTACCTGTACTACATTATACAAATTGTAATGCAAATTTTCCCTTCAGCCCCATACCTCCTGTCAGCTAGTCTAGAAAGGGATCATTCATCCCTTGAATTCAGGAATGGCTGATACAGGAATCAGACATCTCTGTACTAAAAAAAAAAAAATCACTAAAGCTTCACATGAGTATCTGTTCCCATTTTATACATAACTGTGAAAAACACTGCCCCCGCCCCTGGCCCCAACTCAGGATAATCCCAGGTCCTCATATGCCTTTTGATCATCTAAACTGGCCTTGTAATCTGGTAGAATACTTGATTGTTTCCTAGAGAAATATGATTTGCCTTTTATTCTACAGTGAACTCGTTGTTATAATCATCCCATAAGAACATAAGAAGAGCCATGCTGGATCAGGCCAAGGGTCCATCTTGTCCAACTTCCTGTATCTCACAGTGGCCCCACCAATGCATCTGGGAGCGCACGAGACTAGATCTGTCTCCTGATACCACTCCCCTGCATCTGGCCTTTGAAACATCCTGGTTTTAAGGCTGGAGATTACACATCTCCATCATGGTTTGTAACCTGGGATGGACTTCTCCTCCAGAAATCAATTCAATCCCCTTTTGAAGGCATCCAGGCCAGATGTCATCACCACATCCTGTGGCAGAGAGTTCCGCAGATGAACAACACAATGGGTAAAAAAATATTTTCTTTTGTCTGTTGTCACTCTCCCAACCCTCAGTTTGAGTGGATGTCCCCTAGTTCTGGTATTTTGTGAGAGGGAGAAGAGCGTCAGTCGATCCACTTTACTCATGCCCAGCATTATTTTGTACGTCTCAATCATATCCCCCCTCAGATGTCTTTTTTCCAGACTAAAGAGCCCCAAATGCTGTCATCTTTCCTCATAAGGGAGATCCCCTAGCCCAGTTATCATTTTAGTTGCTCTCTTCTGCACCTTTTCCAGTTCCACGCAATACTCCAGGTGTGGCCTTACTATTGTTTTGTACAATGGCATTGTAATGTTGGCTGTTTTATTTTCAATCCCCTTTTTGATGATCCCTAGCATGGAACTGGCCTTCTTCACCACTGCCACACACTGGGTAGACACCTTCATTGAGCTGACCACCAGCATACGGAGATCTCTTTCCTGATCTGTCACGGATAACTCAGAGCCCATGAGTAGATCGATCAAGGTGTTTTTTTTTGCCTCAATATGCATTACTTTACATTTTCCTACATTGAAACGCATTTGCCATTATGCAATCTATTCCCCCAGTTTGGAGAGATCCTTTTGGAGCTCTTCACAATCTTCTCTGTTTTTTTTACCACATGGGAAAGTTTCATGCCATCTGCAAACTTGGTCACCTCACTGCTTACCCCTGTCTCCAGGTCATTTATGAACAGATTGAAAAGCACCAGTCCCAGGACAGAACCCTGGGACACACCACTTTTCACCTCTCTGCATTGTGAAAACTGCCCATTGACACCTACTCTTTGTTTCCTTGATCTCAACCAGTTCTCAATCCATAAAAGGACCTACCCTCTTATCCTCAGTGGGAACTTGAAATTTTCTCATTATTTAGAGTGAACAGCACACAAAAGTCACATGTTTGTCCTTCTAAAATGTCTGTGCAGCATGAATGGAGGAGATGCTATCTAATGGTAAAAAGACAAACATGACTTAGGGGTTTAGATCTCTGGCTATGGTGCAGTGGTTCGGAGTTCAGTTCCGCAATGGGGCTGGACTCATAAGGATCCATAAGGTCCTTTCCAGCTCTGCTATTCAAAGGTGGCAGTGGCAGTGATGATGATATGGAGAACAATTAAAAGAGTCAAAAAGAATAGGCGAATTTATAGGCCCAAAAGCCTAAGTGGTTGAAATATAAAGCTATTTGTGATCATCTGGAAGTTGAGTCAAGGCTACTGGACTTCTTTTTCTTGAGAGATAGAAACGTTTCGCTGCTCATCCAATCAGCTTCATTAGTCTGAATACAGCTAGTGCAAGTCCTCCATCTTATAAGATGTATTCAGACTGATGAAGCTGTTTGGATGAGCAGTGAAACGTTTCTATCTCTCAAGAAAAAGAAGTCTAGTAGCCAATGACTCAACTTCCAGATAAACTTACCTGGATGACAGAATCTTCACCGACATATTTGTGATCACTTTTGCTCTCTTTGAAACAAACAAAATGCTAGAGGTAGGGTCACATGGGACATTTTAGGGCCATGGCCTTGGGGGTGAGGGATCAACACTTGTTCTCCTTTGTTCGCTAATTTAATTCCACCCAAGAGCTGCTAGACAGAAAGTGCATAGCTGCAATACACTTACCATAATATCTGCCTCTCTCTGGGTATAGTTTTTCCTGTGTCCCATGATTTTCTCTGATGTGTTGTGGGGAGTATTGTGAGCTCCAGTGAGCTTTGGCATATCTATATTCGTATGGTAACACTGGATCTATCTTGATGTGCCCCCCCCCAATCTCCTGCTGTTTTTAAGTGGCCATTTGTAAAGGCACTGCATTGTGAGTCACTGGACTTTGGCCTTAGGTCCAGCCTTAAGATTACTTAGCTTTTGATCTGCCTGTGTTTATGTACTTAAAACTGACCATAAAAAGACTGTGTTCAACATGCAAATGAAAAAAAAAATAAGAGCCAAAGATAGAGCTTTGGAAAATTTCTTCCTGGCATGGAAATGATAGCCAAGGATAGCACAGAGCTAGTATAGTAAAACCAGGAAAGGACAGTGTTTCAAAATTGCAGAGGAAGAACATGCTGAACTGGATAATGGATAGTGCTGAAGGTTGAGATATATTCTTAGGAATAATCAGCAAGACCGCATATTAAGTCCAGAAGGAATTATATGATACCTCCCTGAATAGCAATTTCAGTGGAATGGAATAATGTGTTTTAAAATGTTCCTTAATTTTGCTTTTTGATCTTCATGAAACATAAATGGAAAACATTATGTTGCTTTGATGAACTGTGCCCAGACCAAAAGCAATGGAAATTCTTATAGACCAGTGAAGAAAAGTGTGGAAAATCTGTGCAACAAAACACCCAAAACTGGAATTAAAACTTGAGCTGCATCCAATTCTTACCCTTTTCTGCAGTTATGAATTATTCTTTATATACATTTTTCTCGTGCTTCAACAGTGCTTCATACAAAGTTATATGAAGCATGAACCGCAGCACCAGAGGTACCGTGGTGGCCTATCCCCACCCACTGAGCTGAGTGGGCCACACTGCTGGGGCCCTTCTTCACTGCTGGCTCTCCAATGTGAACAGGAGCCTGACCAGACCTTTCCTGCCTGCACAGGCAGCTGACCATTCCTCCTCCCATCTCCTTGGTTGCCAAAGTGGTGGACTACCTGAGGAGTCAGGGAAGGGCCAGCCAGGCTCCTGTCCAGATTGGAGAGCCAACACTGAAGAAGGGCCCCAGCAGTGCACAGAGCACTTGATGATGAATTGCTGAACACCTCAGTGGTTTAGATATCTGGTTGCAAGTTCAATTCCCCATGGTGCAGTGGTTCCCAACCTGGGGATCGGGACCCCTTTGGGGGTCGAACGACCATTTCACAGGGGTCACCATAAGCCAGCGAAGAAAAAAGGCACAAACAGCTTGAGTCTGGAGGAAGGGGGGAGGAAGGGAGGAAAGAGTGAGTTATAGATTGATAGGTTGGAGGGGATGTCAGTCAATGGCACCAGAGGCTGCAATTGGCTGAGGGTGCCTGTAGAGCAAGTGTCCAAACTCTGGCCCTCCAGATGTTTTGGACTACAACTCCCAGAATTCCAATCCTGTATTGCCAGTGACAAAGGACTGTGGGAGCTGTGGTCCAAAACATCTGGAGGGCCAAAGTTTGGACACCACTGCTGTAGAAGGAAGTTCTCTATGGCACCTGCGTCAGTGGCCTTCCAAAGGGGGCTTGTGGCCTCTTCCAAGCAGGGCAAGGGGTCACCACAACATGAGGAAGTGTATTAAAGGGTCGCAGCATTGGGAACTTTGAGAACCACTGCCATGGTGCCTCTTTGACAGGGACTGGACCTGATGACGCATAGGATCCCTTCCAGCTCTACAGTTCTTGTGGTGGTGGTGGTGGTAATTGTTGTTATGGTTGTAATTCAGGTTTTCTGGGAGCTGAAGGATGCACTGCCAGGGATGGATGTGGGGCTGGAGTGAAGAGAACGGGCCAAAGAGATTGATGTAATTGAGTTTTTTAAATTGAACATTAAGGGTTGACATTTGCTAACTCTAGATGGCAGTAGATCTTAACAGCTAACTTATTTTTTTTTAATTCTCATTTGTTCTAGAAGTGACTTATGTTCAATTTTGCTTCTGTTCACTTGCCTATATGGGATATTCAAGAAGGTTATAGCACATTTCTTCACATGTGTAAAATGATAACTTCCAGGTCTAATGTTCCAGCACCACCACTTAAAGATGGTCATATTTTCTTAGCTTTGCTTTCAAATGAGGCAGTATGTTTCTAATAAGGAGAACAATCTGGAAGCAGAATTATGCACTAAGCCCTACTTTTGCTTTGTCTTCACCTGGGGCCCTTGTTCTTGTGCTGTGCAAGAGCATAAGAAAAACCCTGCCAGGTGTGACCGAAGGCCTATTTGGCCCAGTAATCCTGATCAGATGCCTATAGGGAAGCCCACAAAGGAGTAATAATCTTCTTTGACTTGCATTTGCATTTTTTGCAGTCTGTGCTAACCTTCAGATATACTTCTGGGTGAGCCAATCCTGTGCGGATTGAATAGTTCAAATAAGTGATTACAACTGATCATCAGCATCAGATCTCAGCTTAATTCAGCCCATGTACTGTCTTTGTTAAACGGAGCCTATTGCCTGTACAGTGAAACATAATCACAGAATAATAAAGACTACAGATCCCATAACTGAGAAGTGAACGTGAATGGACATTTTGAGGACAGTTCAAATGCTGTAAATTAATTTTAGCATGTTTTGGTGGCTTTTTAAAACCACCAAAATATGGGTTAAGTAAGAATGTTGTTGAATTTGCTTGTTGTGATAGAAAATACAAAGCCATTGTTCCTTAATTTTAATAGCCATTAAACTGCATTTTAATAATCCAACAAATAGATGAATTCAGTATCCTTCATGAGCTGTAGCTTTTATTAAACTCCCTTCTGATTGGTTGCCCCTCCCTGCAGTCTATGCTGTTTCTGTGTACAGTTTAAAATCAACTGCTGCTGCGTAATAATAGATCAAAGCAAGAGACAGACTGGTGGTAGAAAACAGATTTGGAACATTGCTTCATTTACTATTGTGTATTGAAAGTCCTTGAAACTCAATTACAGTGGTATCTTGTATAAAGGAATTAATTCATTCCAAATAAAATTATGTTAAGCAAAATTTCCTTTATACAAATTTCCCGTAGGAATGCATTGAAAATGGAGTAATCCCTAATTTTGACCATTTTATGTTGTACGGATTCGCCCCATAGCCGATTCTGTTAAGCAAATTTCCCCTGTCTCCGGAATTTTTTATGCTGTACAGATTTTGTGTTATACAAACCATTTGTTATACGAGGGTCCACTGTATATAGTGTGATCAGCAATATATATTCTTTTCTAGCGTTAGCAAAGATTGTTGCATTTGATATTTGTGATGGCAAAACTGCAACTTTGATGTAGATTTCTCATCCTCTGTTGGATACATCCAGGTACACAAAATCCTAATGGCGGTTCAGCCCTTAGGCATTTTCATTGTACCTTCTGAATAAGGCCTGTCTGCATATGAGTTGTCTGCATTCAGGCTCTGTATGTGTAATCTGACCTTGGCAAAAATGTTGAACACTTACCACAGGAGCGATATCTGTGGATTATTTGTGGATATATAATATCTATCCTGTGTGGTCTGAGATGTGCGTGGTGGGGTGTCTGTGGGCATGATCCTTACTATTTTTGTACCCATGTTCTTTATATGTGCCATATTGAATTGGAAGAGACCCTAAAGGTCAAGTGTTGTCCCAAATTGTTCAGGAATAGAGAGAAGTGTGACAGTGGCAGATGGCCACTACTTAAACAGTCTGTTCTTCAATTTGGGATTGTGTATTACTTGAATGGCATGAGATGAAAACATGTGCAACTTGCAGTCGAAGTGAGGATTCTAATTAGTGGCAGTTTACCACTGCTGGTGACATAATTTCTCCCATGCCGCTCTAGTTAAACAGCTGGATACTAATAATTGCCTTTACATTTCATACAGCTTCCCCAACCTGATGATGTCCTTTAAATGTTTTGGTCTGCATCTCCCAACACTGGCTGTGCTGAATGTGACTGTAATCTGGCATGCCTGAGAGTGCCAAGGCTTAGTGTAAAAGGTCTTATTATGTATTACTGTATTATGTAAGCACTGCACTGTTGGAGATTTATGATCATTCTGATTTCCCCTCTTATTTTACCATTTTACTGTTGTTTCTGTGCCTTCGATGTTTGATTGATTGTATTATTTGTTAGCAACTCATAACAGTGCCTAGCACTAATATGGTGGTATATATATTAATCAAATAAATGAATACATAAGCCAAAAACTTTATTACATATACTATGTAAGATCAGGAACATGTTGATATGATTTTAAGAAAATCCTGATAATGTATGGCTGTGAAGCATGTACTGTACATTTTACAAAATGTCATTAGGAAGAGTTGAGTAAATGTCTATGTATTGATGGGGCCTTGATATTTATTGGTCTGTGGGTCCTAGATGCATAATTCTGTGTGGCTGCACAATTGCACCATTTAGAGGCATTTACTGTACACCATTGTATTAAAACTCCTTATTTTCTCAATAGATTACAGAATGCTTATGTTTAAAAAATATAAAAGTAAAATGAAATGCAGTTATTTGTATCATTTCCCATAAGTTGTTTGTACACATTTAATATTATTATGCGTCTCTTGGAAATATTATTGTAAATACAAATAAGCACCAAATCATGTCCAAAGAAAAGTGTGTGTACTAACAATATAAAAATATTTGTAATGGATCAGTTAATGACAGATTGATAACATTTAGTTATCAGCAGGTCAGCAGCCATGGGACCGAGTCTTTACGTAGTGCTCAGTTTTCTGTGTCTCTCTAAATACACCCACTTTGCGTCAAATATCAGGCTTTCTAACCTAACACGTTTCCTCATTTCCCCTTTGTCTTAGCTTAGGCCAGGGATGGCAAACCTATGGCACGCATGCCAAAGGTGGCACGGAAAGAGCTTTCACCTGGCATGCGACATGCTCCTTGCCCCCTCACTTCCCCCTCCGCTGGAGGAATTTGTGGAGGGGGAAATGGAGGGGGCAGGGAGCATGTTGCGTGCCAGGCTGTCCCTACCGCCGTCCCCATCGCCATTGCCATTGCCACCCCCTGCCGCCCCTGACCCCACCTCTGCCTCCCCCACCGCCATCACCAAGGCCATCCCTGCCCTTCCTGCCACCGCCGCCGCCGCCAATAACCCTGACTCCATCGCCCTTGCTGCCCTTGGCCTCGCCCCCACCCCTGACCCCCAACTGCCACCGATCCTACCCCCCCGCCACCTCGCCATCGCAATTGTCGCCCCTGCCACCCCGACCCCATCTCTTCCGCCGTCCCTGCCCCTCCCACCGCTGACGACGATGACCCTGACCATGCCCCATCACGCTTGTGGCCTTCGCCCCTCCCCCCGCTGCCGCCGATCCCGACCCCCCGCCACCGCCACCGCCGCTGCCGCCGAGTTTGGGCACTCGGTCCCAAAAAGGTTCGCCATCCCTGGCTTAGGCGGTTTTGCAGCTGCGCTGTTGTTTGCTAAGTTGGGTCCCTCCATGAATAGCATTTTCATGGCAGTGTTGTTACTTTGCAGTGCTGTGACTGTGCAGTGACTCCTTGGCTTGCAGTAACCCTTCCCATTTGGCGTTTCTTGCTTCAGCTCTGTTTATGGCATCATGCGTGTTAAATTGTTGAGGCACTAGACAAGATCATGAAATAACAAAACCATCAAAATGTGATATCCACACACATGATGAGAACCAGTCCTCCTTGTCTCATTGTTCCCCTATATAGATTGAAAGTCATTGGCCCCAGCTATCCGAAAGCGGTATGGTAGGCATAGAGACCTGAATGGGAGTTGGAACCCTGTGTATTTGGGTTTCTGCTCCTATTAATGTTTACATATACTAGACTTCTGCTGCTTAGTTACCCATGCCTAATGGGTAGGAAATGAGTCATGTCAAAGATGGCAGCCTATGGCAGGGAGAAAGGCTCATCCCCTCTTCCCTTGCCTGGTGTTTACCACCACCAAATGATAATCAGTTGCAAAACCCCTTCACAAATTTTGGGCTCACTATTCAACTTGTAATAGTGACTCTTTCTGTATTACAATGGTGGGGGGAGGGAATGGCCCTTTTACAAAACTAAGCAATCAGCTTGTATTCTCTTTCCACTGTTGCTTAAAGATGGCCAAACCTTAGAGCTGAATTTAAACTGCCCATGTTCAAAGAGTAAACAAAGATCCAGTGGTATGTAAGGTGACTTCCTTTTATAATAGCCAAGTAATCTGTGCCCCATTTTCATGGTTGCAGAAAAAGGATTTTTAGTACGTTAAATTCATCCCTTTTCAAAAAAAAAAGAGGCTTCTTTCTCCCCCAAGGATCTGTTTCCCAAACATCACACGCTAACTTGAATATCTGGCTCTGAAAAATCAGGGAAGGAAATATTTAACAAGCACTACCACTAAAGTTGTCTTCAAAGTGTGAGAGCATGTACTCCACCACCAGCACCCCTCTGTGTGGGGCTTTGCCGTGCCTGTGCATCCATTGCAATTGTTTTTGTTATGGTTGAGGTGAAACCGGGGGGGGGGGAGGTTTACACATGGCTTGCATGCACATGCACATGGAAAAGAGCCCCACACTGTGGGGATAAAATTAGAGGGAATATTGGCTATAGCATATATAAGATGACCCATGACCTTCTGAAAAAAAATTGTGACCTCCTTAGGTGTCATGAGCCTGAAGTTGGGAAGCACTGGTATTATTGTGTTACTTCTGTTTTTTTTAAATAATAAAAATTATTTGTAAGCCAAAAATAAATCTATTCACACAGAGAGAGAGACAAGAATCAGAAGGTTCAATATTACAATCTATCAGTTTCTTATCACAAAGCTGAAGTTTCTTCTACCTTACTTCTCTCTTAACTATCATCACACACACACACACACACACACGAGAGAGAGAGAGAGAGAGAGAGAGAGAGAGAGAGAGAGAGAGAGAGAGAGAGAGAGAGAGAGAGAGAGAGAGAGAGAGAGAGAGAGAGAGAGAGAGAGAGAGTCAGGCAGTAGACTAGCCAATCAAAATGTAGTTTCATTCACCAAAGTTCCACTCTCTCCCTAACTGTTTTAACGGACTCTCCTGGCAAACCTCAAATTTACCTTTGCCGATAAAGCCCAGTCATTCACCTTCCATGCCAAGAGATACCCGTATGTAATATACCTCACAGACATTTTAACATGTATCACATGAATAGCTATTATTCCTCTATCTGCGTTGAATTCTATATACTTGCTTTGTTTTGGATTCCTGCTTTGAGTAGGGGGACGTGCTCTATGGCCTTATTGGCTCCTCCCAACTCACTTATTTTATGATTCTGTGATCTATTTTATTTTGCAGTCTAACACGAGATACAGAAAGAGACTGTAGGTTGAGCTATGCAAACAAGAATGGCTTTCATTATACAGTCACCCCCCCCCCGCCATTTTGCAGTACCTGCACCTCAGAGCCGCGCAGGGAACAATCGGGTCGCTCCCCGCCGCCTCCCCGGGCCCCTCCGAAAGGCCTCGGAGCCACATGGCGGGGCAACAGGGAGCGATCAGGTTGCTCCCCGCTGCCCCCCGGGCTCCTCTGAAAGGCCTCAGAGCTGCGCAGAGCGGTAGTGGGGAGCAATCAGGTTGCTCCCTGCTGCCCCAGGCCCCTCTGAGAAATCTCGGGTGGTACGGGCGGGCGGCGGCGGGAGGTCAGATCCCGCAACATTGCCTGTGTGCGCCGCACCAAGACTTCCCGGACAGGTGCACGATTGCCCCCCCCAGGCCCCCCACCCGCTTCCACATATCATGGATTTTCATGCTGTACTATATGTAATAAAAATAAAGGCGCTGCAGTTGGTAAAACTGGGGGAAGGTCAAATGCAGCTGTAGTCAACGAAATCAGAATCTCCAGGGACAGGTTCATCCTAGGTTTAACAGGTCTCCCGTGTATACTGTTTTGCTTTCTTCCTGGATATAACTGATAAGGAAAGAGGATATTGTGATTCTAGGAACTGTGGAGGCAAAAGCCTGCTGGAGTGAGAGAAAAACATCCCTTGATCTTGAGTGGTGCAGTTGTCCTAAGACAGGCATGTACACACTTCGGCCTCCAGATGTTTTGGACCACAACTCCCACAGTCCTTTGCCATTGGGAATACAGGCTTGGAATTCTGGAAGTTGTGGTCCAAAACATCAAGAGGGCGGAAGTTTGGACATGCCTGTCCTAAGAGATGTGTTTTTGCTTCCCAAGGGGCACTTTCTGCCCTCAGGATCTCTGTACCAGAGGAGCCCTCTTTTCACCAATTACTTGGCGTTTCTTATTAGCAGGCATTTTGATATTCCATGTTTATGGAATGCTGTTAAACTGGTGCTGAGACAATGTCTGTGATAAGGGTGTGCCTGCAACTCTCTTGCTGTCTAGTAAAGGAGCAGTGGACTCGGAATCCATTGCAAGACTATTAACTTGAAGTCTGTTTCAACTGAACGTGGAAAAAGGGACTCAATAGTTACTTCAATGAGATCATATGGGGAATATGGTGGTCAAAAGAAAGCCAACTATATAATATACTCTTTCTGTTTTGAGTTGATGAAGCCTCATGTGGTATGTTGTATGTACTACAGTTTTAAATTTCTCCTCGTTGGGGGATAATAATCTTCTTCTTTGTAAACATCATATTTAGGTGTTCCATTTGAAGCTGCTTTGAAGAATGACTTCTCTGAGCAAGCAGATAATATACATCTCACAAATAGAAGTGTTGATGCTGGGGTTTTAAGTTACAGGTTGGGACAATCTGATCCACCTAACTTGTGCAGTGCATCAGAGGGAGCTGACAGAAGTTTCCTACACCTAGATCTAAATGTAAGTAATTCCATAAATGAATTTCTTTATGGTTACTTATTAAAATGATTGTTTTGTGACATAACCACTTATGCATTAGATGGATCCAGTGCCACACTGAAGCAACAAAACTTATTTTTCTTAAAAAATTATTAAATTTATTACATGGGACTCTGGATAACCTTCTATCCAAGCAAGGGCTTAGGTGTATGCATGCTTAGTTTCAACTGAATTACAGCCTCAGTTATTCCTAAAGTCTTCACTGGGTACCAGGCAATTCAGTCTTTAAGATTATTATACTGGGAATTCCTCTCTATGCTAGTGTTCAGCAATGTTCTGTCAAATTATCAGCGACAAATAAAGCTGCAGGAATATTAGAATAGATTAGAATAAGAGCATCATCGTAGGGTTGGAAGGCACCTTGGAGGTCTTCTAGTCCAACCCCTTGCCCAAGGCAGGAGACCTCATACCATCCCGGACAGATGGCTGTCCAATCTCTTCTTGAAAACCTCCAGTGATGGGGTGCCCACAACATCAGGAGGCAAGCTGTTCCACTGTTTAATGGCTCTCACTGTCAGGAAATTTCTCCTTATCTCCAGGTTGGCTCTCCCTCTGAGGAGTTTCCACCCACTGGTTCTTGTCATAACCTCAGGTGCAACTGAGAATAAATTCATGCCCTCTTCCCTGTGGCTACCCTTCAAGTATTGGAAGACTGCTATCATGTCTCCCCTTAGTCTTCTTTTCGTCACACAAAACATGCCTAATTCTTTTAGTCATTGTGCATATGATTTAGCCTCCAGTCCCCTTATCATCTTAGTTCCTCTTCTCTTCCCTTTTTCTAGGGCCTCTGTGTCTTGTTTATATTGTGGTGACCAGAATGGGACACAGAATTCCAAAGGTGGCCTAACTAGGGCAGTATAGAGTAGTAGTATCACTTTCCGTGATATTGATACTACAGTAACCTCCCGCCGATTGCGGGGGTTAGGGACTCACCCCACCCGCGATCCATGAAAATCCACGATATGTGGAAGTGGGTGGGGGGCCTGGGGGCGGGTGGGGCTATCATGCACCTGTCGCAAAAGCCTCGTAGGAGCGTGGGGGGTGGCGCGGAGTGACCCGATTGCGGCCCCCCCGCGCGGCTGCGAGGCCCTCCCTAGGCACCCGGGACATCTGCGGGGAGGGATGCTGTCCGTCTCCACCGCCCCCCCTGCGCGGCTGCCAGGCTCTCCATAGGCGCCTGGGGCGGCTGTGGGGAGGGACGCCGCCCCTCCCCGCTGCCCCCCCACGGCTCCGAGGCCTTTCGGGCTTCTCCGAAGTGCAGGGGGGTGCACGGAGCGACCAGATGCCCCCCCGCCCTCCCCCTGCAGTGCAGGTATTGCGATCCCACGATGTAGCGGGACCGCGGCACCTGAACCGCAAAATGGCGGGGAGTTACTGTATTCCCCTCTTGATACAGCCTAGGACTGTGTTGGCTTTTTTGGCAGCTACAGCACTACTGCCTCATCTTTAGGCAGTGGTCCACCAGATTAGGATGCTGCATGCATGTTTGGGAATAAAACAGTTCAAAATATTAATTTCATCACCCCTTTTTTATTTGTCCGCCCCCCACATGCATCTATTTTGGTTCAGTCATCACATTCAGAATCATTGTACTTTAAATATAGAGTTACAATTACATGGCTAGCGGCTACATCCATCAAAGGAATTTTTTTTCTATTTATAAGATTCTAGCCTATCTTTCACATTCCCACTTTTGAGAATCGTTCTCCCCACATTAAAGAAAACAAACAGCTTTTGCTCTAATTGCCTTTCCCAGTCACAGTACATTATAAATAAATCAGTTTGAATGTGAGAAATAATAGGCAAGTTCTTTTATCATATTTGAATGAGGAGGTCTTTAGTAGAGAAAAACAACATAGACTATAATTGCAGTATTTTTCTATACCGGGATCCCTAAGGCTCTGATTTGTGTATTATTAAAATATTGCATACTTCAGTTGTTAGTAAGGATGCAACATCTGTGGAAATGTCTTGTGAACTATTTCCTAAAGCCATTTTGCTTCCCCATTATGTTTTGTAAGCTGGCAGGTTTTGATGGTGCATCTGTAAATCTAAGTGCACGATATCGCCACATGAATGAGCAATAAGCTTGTCTTTTTCATTGCTTGCACAGTATTTTGCCACTGTTGTAACTCAGTCTGCTTATATATGTAGTTATTGCTGTTCTACGTAATAAATAATGCTTGACTAAAAGAAATATTTTCTTCTTTTGTCTATTATTAATTAGTGCAATTAAAGGAGAAGAGACTATCTGTATACTCACACAAAATATCTCATCTTAAATTCCTCTTTCTTAATGCTCAGTCTGCCCAGGGAGACCAGAATGGATTGTGTAAAATAGAAAGAACTAGTGAATAATGGGCATCTTACAATTGGGTTATTCTACTGATGGAATGGATTCTATCACCAGATTCAGAACAGAGAAAATTCGCCTTGCGATTGTGTCTCCTTTCCCACCCCCTCAAAAAAAGCTGATTTGTAAGACATTCTGTTGTGTTAGCAGAAATCTGTTAATACAAAATTGAATAGCAGCTTGTGTACTGAATAGCAACATAGACATATTTAGATTGGATTCATCCGAATGGCTGGGTCTTGTTAGTTCAGTAAATATATGACCACCTCTTGAATTTTCTGTGCAACCAAACTGATACTCAAGGTATTGCAACAAAATAAAATAATAAATAAATAAAGGCCTTTAATTTATATGGATCATGGCATACCTGATTTCACTTAAGACCATATTGCAAAGTTCCACTGGCAACGGGACAGCACCTAAGAAATTCAGAAGATCAATCTATGCTTTATAGACTTCAGCAAGGCCTTCGACTGTGTCAATCATGTGAAACCTATGGGTTGTTCTGAAAGAAATGGGTATGCCTTAGCATTTGATTGTCCTGATGCATATTTAATTGTCCTGGTCATAGTCTAGTATTGTGGACAAGAAGCTACTGCTAGACAGAATATGGAGAAAAAGAATGATTTCCTATAGACAAAGGTGTCAAACAAGTGTGAATTGTCTCCTTATCTGTTCAATCAATATGCAGAAAATATTGATACAGAATGCCAGGTTAGATTCAGAAGAGGGAGGGGTGAAAATTGGTGGAAAGAAACATCAGTCATCTAAGATGTGCCGATGACACAATTTTATGGCAGAATGTAGCAATGCTTTGAAATGATTTTTAGGGAACGTAAAAGAAGAAAGTGCCATAGCAGGACTGCAGTTGAATAGTTTTGAGCTTTGGCTGTGAAGACAAAAATCATACCTACAGAAAAACCACACAACATTGTCATTGACAATGAAGAAACGGGAATCATTAGATATGTTGTGTTCCTTGTTCCAGTCATCAATCCAAATGGAGACTGCAGCCAAGACGTCAGAAGAAGACTGAGACTAGAGATAGGGCAGCAATGAAGAAATTAGAAAAGATCATCAAGTGTAAGGATATGTCAATGGAGACAAAGGCCAAAATCATCCCTATTCTTGTATTTCTGATCACCATGTATGGGTGTGAAAGCAGATAGGAAAATAATTGTTTCATTTGAAATGTTGCTGAAGGAGAACATTGCAGATTCCCTGGACTCAAATGCTGGATCCTCCAATGTGATCGTATGGAGTGCAACATATGGCAAGATGAACAAGTGAATCCTATATCAAATCTCTGAATTATCGCAGGAGGGAAACCTATTGAAATGGAGGCTATCCTAATTTGGGCACATCATGAAAAGGCAGGGTTCTGTGGAAAAGATAATAATGCTAGCAAAGGCGGAAGGTGTCAGGAAAAGAGGAATATGAAATATAAGATGAACTGACTCCCTGGCTTAAAAGAAACCATAGAGTTGAGTTTGCAAGAACTGAGTAGGGCAGTTGAAGACAGGACATTTGAGAGGTTGCTCATTCATAGGGTCACCATAAGTTGGAAGTGACTTGATGGTAGATAACAAGTTAGTAAAGATTTGAGGGGTTTGGTTGTAAATATAACTCAGTTTCGGTCCATTCAATGAATTCAGATTTGCTGTGGTTTAAATTGATGATGACAGTAATCATAGTATCATATATCTATATCTATACTAGGTTATATATGTCCATCTGTATCAGCACTGTCAACTCTAACAGTGTCTCTCTTAAGATCTCTACCCGATGTCTGAATAGCTTTGTCTGTCTGTCTGTCTGTTTGTTTAAATGGAGTTATCAAGGGCTGTACAAGGAATTTTCAACATGAACCTCTGTTGCCATTTCTTTGGATGTATGTTTCATAAATAATTGACTTAATCATAGTTTAGTTAGTACTACTAATTGGATTTGAACTCCTTTCTCGTAAGACCTAGTCCAACACTCAAATCACTATATGTGCTTTTAGTGACATGACTTATTGGAAGTACACTATGCTTTTTCAAAGGCAAAGCACAACCCATGTGATTATTTAATTTAACAGTATAGTTAATTTTTGTTTTATTTTTTTTCCAGTAGACAGAGTCCTTAGAAAAAGCCTTATTAAAAATATGTTAAGATTAACATGGTACTTGATTGGAAAATACAAATATCATCTCCCAAAACAGATGTAAAAGTTCTTTTCAGCTTTTTAATTAAAGAATGTCATGTGTTTCAACAAATAGGTTTTGAATTTAGATGTTGGAGGGACAGTGGTGGACTGCCTATCCAGAAAAAAAATGTAGTCTCATTACCTTATTCCTATATATTCTATTTAAAGCATCAAAGCACTTCTTTAAATATCAAGACTATAATTACACAGTAATTATCTATATTTTGGATGATGTGATGTCTGCCAAGGCAAACTGTCCATGGCACAGTTCAATGAAGTCATCACAGAGTGGCAAAGCATAGTCATTGCAATTCAAAAAGTGCAATAAATTATTTTACAAGTGCACAATAAAAGGGGGAAGTCAGAAGGTATACATTCAAGGACAAGAATAACAGGCATTTTTGAAATTGAGAGGATCCATTAGTTGCTAACATTCTAGATCACCTCATCCTTTTGAATGGTTTCAAGATGCATTTCCACCATTCATTGTAGTACGGTAATACCTTGGTTTAAGAGTAACTTGGCTTAAGAGCATTTTGAAAGACAAGCAAACATTTATTTTAAAATTTTGTCTTGATCAACAAGCAATGGCTTGATATACAAGCACTGGAGCAGGACACATGATCACAAGTGAGCCAGTGGTGGCTCTCCCTCCCTCCCCGTCCTGGACTGAGGGTGACTGTCTAGAATGTTCCATCTCAGGCAGCCTCCAAAGCAGAGGGATGAGTGAAGAATTGAGGTCTCCCTTGCACCAGCCAGGAGCATGCAGGTTAGGGTTTTGTTTTTCTTTATATTTATATTTATACTTAATTTGTTTTCAGCATTCTTTCTTTTTCAAGCCCTTTCTAGTCACGGGGCAGCTAGTCAAGTGTGTATATGGCTACAAATTGCACTTTATTATTATCACATTAAAAATACAGAGTAAAATCCAGTTGTTCGTCCGAAGCAGAGCAGATTCCACAGCCAGGCACCTAAACCATGGTGTGGATGTGGTCTTCTAGCCAGCTTCTCTTGTGTGTTTTGGCATTTTGAGTGTACAGTATGTGGTCTATGGGACCCCAGAACGAATAATCTGAGTTTCCATTATTTCTTATAGGGAAATTTGCTTTGATATAAGAGTGTTTTGGTTTACAAACATGTTTCTGGAATGAATTATGCTCGTAAACCAAGGCATTAACATACATACATACATACATACATACATACATACATACATACATACATACATACATACATACATACATACATACATACATACATACATGAAATTTACCTTATTGGTACTTGGTATTTAGTTGTCAGGTCTGACTTTTTATGGTGTTTCTGCTGCAACTAACAAAGCTATACTTTTTTAGTTTGTTTTTGTTTTCGGGTTTTGTGGAGTGCTTTCTTTCTTTTTCTTTCCTGGAAACGTGAAAAGCAAAGGAACTTACAAATCTACTTTCCTTGTGTACGTATAAGAATTGTTTTGGAAGCCAGAAGCTAGAGATGTACACATTCTTCTGTTCCCTGTAGAGTTAATGGCAGAATTATGGGCTGAGGCTGTTTACCTTCTTCTCCCATACGGTTTCTAATCCATGGGTGTGGTGAAATTGTGTGATAAGTACCTGTTTATGGTCAGTAGAAATAGCTGCGCGGAGCTTCAGGCACAGTAATATGAAACCAGTCTGGTGTTCAGTGGCTGAGATCTGCATTCCGGACGAAACCTGCAGCAAAGCGGAAGAGTGGATTTTTTTTTATTCAGATTCAAGGGCACTACATTCAGGGAGTTAGGAATTTTCAGCAGTCAGAGCTCACCAGAAGTCAAAAGAAGGCACTTTTCAGTGACGATCTGGAAGCATTTCTCAGGATTTTCAAGCTTTCCAATACCTGCCCCCTTGGAACGTGTGGAGAAACTTACAAGAAATTTCCAGCACTTTTCCACTCATAGATATATGTGATTCTTCGGACGGCATAAGGAAGTAGCAAACTGCAAGTACCAGCTGTTACTACTTAAAAAACAAACAAACTTGTTGATTGTTAATTGTGCTTTCTACTAAGCAAAATACTGTAGCACTCACAGAGCAGTAGAAATTAATGCAACGACCGATTGTGTTCTCAGCTAATTCGTTTATGGGAGATTTGCCCCGAGAAAGAAGGCCCTTTGTTTTTAAGTGGTGTAGCTGCTGAGAAAGTTCTGGCATGTGACAACATTCAAAATCTTCACATTTCTTCTGGGTCTGAATTGTAATGTTGGAAAGAATTTTGTCTTTCCGATCAATTCAGAACACTGTAGGAAACGGACAGTGTGTGATCTTGGGGAAATGCTGTTATTAGGTAATTTAATAGATTATATTCCCTGGAAGTAATCATAGTATCTATACCGGGATCGGTTTAAGCAGAACGACTGCCGTGATTTGCCCACCATGGAAGCAAACCAAACTGCTGGCAGAAGTGAGCTCTCCAGTCTAGACAAGGCAGTGGAGGCTGAAGCAGGCCAGAACCTTTTCACCAAGTTCTCTATGAAAACACTTTTTGGGTTTACAGCAAAATTGGAAACAGGAGCTACAGAAGAACAAGCAGTTCTGAAACGTTTTCAAAGTATTAATGGTGATCTCAGCAACCATGCTGATAACCAGGAAGAGAGGCACATCATCAGGAGAGAGGAGAATTCAGATTCAGCTCACTTGCTTTCAGCAATGCCGCAGCCTGAAAGCACAAGCAGTGTTCAACCCACTCTGCAAACTAGTTCAACATTTGGTTTACAGTCTGATTCCACTGCTCTTGCGGTCGTAGGAGTGGGTGGTTGTGCTCCAAATGGCCCAGAAGTTGTTGAGGTAGCCTCAGGTAATTCTAAGGGTGATGTAGGTATCCCCATTGACTCCAGAGTCACCAGTGATAACCATATTGGAGATGTAGATGCAACTTGTGTATCAGATCACCCCGAGGCTGATGTTTATGGCCTGGCTTCCTTGAAAAGAGAAGAAATACGACAGAATGAGCCTTCTCTTTCCAATCCAGGCTTTCTATGCTCTCCTTTGTCTGAAGATGGCAAACAAGATGGCAAGGAATCAATTCTTGTTCAGGGTACTTTGGTGGATACAATAAGTGACACCGAGTCAGACAATGAGGCTACAGGCCCCGCCAGTGATGAAACTGTGACAAACAAATCTGTGTCTTTGGATAATAATGACAAAAAAGAGAAACAGATAACAGAAGGAGATGGAGAAACTGATAGCACTATAAATGGAGATAAAAATGAGCAAACGGTATCAGATTCTTTGTTGCCTTCAACAGATGAAGATGCTGTACCACAGGAAACATGTTCAGATAGCAGAAACCTAAATAATAAGAGTATGGTTAGCACCCCTGCTACAGGAGAGGAGATGCAGGAGCCTGGAGAGGAGCACGATTCTTTTACAAGCAATTCCAGCACTGAATCTCTCCAGAAGCCAGCCTCAAGTGAGAAGACCTTTCAGCTTCCTGCCTTTTTTAGCGGGTTACGTGTGCGAAAGAAAGGACCATCTGCTGATGTGGAGGAGACAGTCACTGAAATTAAACAGAAGGACAGTGAGTTGGCTATGCTGAAATTAATGCAACCTGTCAAGAAGTCCCACATTGCGCCGGAACTGATAACAAAAAGGAAGCCATCAGAACCTAAAGCTGCTCCGACCTTTCTGGAACAACTGTCTCAATTCTTAGGTCCTAAAACTGAGGATAAAGATTCTTGTGAGGTAACCACTGATTCTGGAATCAGTGAGGATAGCCAAGGAAGAAAAACTCCAGTGAGAATGGAACCCACCAGCACCTCTGAGGATATCAAATCAAGTCCCGCTGAATCGGCATTGGATGCATTTAAAGCTTTATTCACACGGCCTCCCAAACGAGAGACAACTGCAGACCCTTCAGAACTGGAAGCAATAAAACTTAAAATGAGACATGAAAAAGAATCTCTCAAGGCAATATTTGAAAGATCTAAATCAAAATCGGTTGATGGAGCAACAGACACCAAACCAGTATGTTGATAAACTTTTTTATGTTTTGAGGGTATATAATTCTAATCTGGTAGTAATTTGATGGATGTGAGATAAACTAATCATGGCATATATTTCTATAGTAAAACACCAAACTAAGATTGGTATTATTTTTCAGTGTTTACCATCACAACACAAAATTTTATTATTGAATGCTATGCAGTATGGACAGTGTTTTGTAAACAAACAAATGAATAGAAAATAACAGCAAGAAAACCTTGATGTTGATATAAAATTAGGCACTATTTATATCTCAATGTTTCTTTAATATGCCAAATATTACATATACAGTGGACCCTTGTATAACAAATGGCTTGTATAACATAAGATCTGGACAACATAAAAAATTCTGGAGATAGGGGAAATTTGCTTAACATAATCGCCTATGGGGAAAATCCGTACAAGATAAAAATGAGATTACTCCATTTTCAATGCATTCCTATGGGAATTTGTATAAAAGAACATTTGCTTAACATAATTTCATTTGGAACGAATTAATTCCTTTATACAAGGTACTACTGTAGTTTGAGCTGAATATTCTAAACAATGTAATGAAATAAATTTTCAGTATATTTCCCATTTCTAAAATGAAAGATGGAATTAAAAAGAATAATTCAGCTATCCTTGTCTAAGTTGGTGGCTTACCTGAAATCTGGATCTTAATTTCTTTGGTCCAGATCAGCAGTCTTCTAACTGGTGAATACTGCGCATCACAGTAATAAAATGAATGAATAGACAGTATATTACATATATTCAACGTTATACCTCCAGCCAGTCTTTCATCTTGGAAGTTTGTCTCAAGACAACACATATGATTTGTTCTCACCACCACTAGACATTTTGCCCTCATATCAATTTATTTTATTTATTTATTTTAAGAGTATTTTTACCCCAGCTTTCCCCTTGGCTTACAGTAATGAGGGACCATATACAGTCCAGTACAATTAAGACACATTCAACTTTGAGAACAGGAAATTAAGGGGCATCTTACAACATTAAAAGGCAAGATTACATTAAAGCTACAAGAGAACGTGAGCAGTTAGAGAGTAAAAATCCCATGTAAAAGTTATGAGTGATGGAAACTAACATTGAAACATGGTGCAGTGTTGGCGAACCTATGGCACAGTGTAAAAGCCTTTCTCTGGGCACCTGACATTGGCCCTTTACAGCCACCTGTATTCAGGTTAAATTGCAGTATTGGCACTTTGTGGAAAAACTAGTGGGTTTTGAATCACAGTTTGGGCACTTGGTCTCTAAAAGGTTTGCCATCACTGACATAGTGTCAATGCAATCACACAAAGTTATAGTGGTTATAAACACAAAGTGCATGTGATCATGTATGGTAGATTCATATAAAAGTCTCTGTGATTCATATCAAGTCTATGAGATGTTAGGCTTTCACACAGACTTTTTTTGACTGAGTTGAAATTTCAGCCTGGATCTTCCCAATCTTTGCCCACCATTCTGACTATGAAATCTGATTACACTGTGATAATATATTCTCCAGCACAGGTCAGTAGTTTTATGTTTCAGATGTATTTCAGGCAGCATGTGATGGGGTCACACATGGTTGTCTACCATAAAGAGTGGAAAATCCTCCTGTTATTGTCATTATCTTGTAGGAGCATGCAAATAAGAATACAGATAGCCATATTGGTCCATTATGACCCCTACCCCAACCCAAGGTACGGTAGCTACTCTTCTTGGAATTGACCAAGTTGTTATAAATAGAGATTTAATTCTCAGGGATCTCTAATTCTTTCTCAGGCTGAGCTTTAAGCAGATGGTGAAGGGGAATTAAGGGTGATGGACAGAAATATATGTTAACAAAAGTTAAAGTTTATCATATGCTTATATTTTAACATATCTTGTATTGCTATTACATAATAATTTATCTTTGCATTTTTTAAATCAGACTGATGCAATCTGCTCAGAACAGGATGACAAGACTCCAGGGAAACTCCAGACAGTCTGGCCACCACCCAAAGCAAAATATGAGGAAGAGAAAGTAGGATTAAAATATACTGAAGCAGGTAATACAGAATAGTGAAAGTTCTGGTTTCTAAACTGAAGTGCTAAAATCAGGTCTCTCATGAGAATCAACTGTATCATTCATTATTCCTGGTGCTTTAGTTAGTTTTCACAACAGATAGATGTTGGTAAATTGGCCTTAAATGATGCAGCTCTGGGATTGATGTGTTTAACCTGTGCAAAATGCCAATGTCAAGTGAGTTTGAAAAAGGAATAAAATGGTTTATAACATTTATACTAACCTGTAAATGTCCCTGAGATGAGGAAACGAATCATTATTTTGAGTTTTGTCTTGATCTCTAATGTTTACAGTTTAAGAAACACTGATGAAATCCTGTTCCTGTTAAATTACCCATGTGTAATGTTAATGACATCATCAACTGGCATGATGATTTGGGAATTAAGCACTTTCTACTTCTATCTCAAGACACCCATAATCTCTTTCATAATTGGCAGTTGCAAGATAATTGGATGAAGTATTTTGTTACTGAAAATTCCAGTTCCTAGGGTAAAAACATCAGCCTTACATGGCATAACTTATATGAACAGGATTTTAGAAACTATTTTTAAGGCAGTGGCTAGAGAAGTAACGATGGTAAATTCTTTGTTTTGGAGCACATCAGAATTGGGTCATTATGTTCTATTCTATTCAGTATTTTAAATTTAATAATGGGTCTAAGATGTCTATTAGTTGCTCAAAGGGAAGGGGGAAAGAGATGAGCTTCACCAACAGCTTCCTTTCTTATGATGTCCAATACCACACTGTAATGGAAGGCCCACCAGTTTACTAGAGGGGTTTTTAGAAGGGTGTTAACAGCTGCAGGGGAGGAAAAATTGAACAGAGATTGGTCCTGCCTCCTTTCTACCAACACTTATGCTCTTCCGAATGAGAATCTTCTTTTTGTTCTATCTTCATATTAATTATTTTAATATTCTTGAACTCAGGAAGAGGTAAGGCTGAAAGTGAGAAATGAGTATTATATATTTCTCTTTACAGTGCTCTTATACTATTTAGGCCTGTGAGGTTTCACCTTCTATTATTCCACTTAAGTTAAACACTAACAAGCTGGCAATATTTTGTGTGTATGGATGTACTCTTCATGTATGCTCTCTGGTGAGAAATGTATGACATTACCAAGTTTAGGATTTGAAATGAGTTTATATGGGGGCTTAGACCAGGTACTACAGTACACTGATTCTTGCCCGGATAAGAAGTTGCTAGAGAATACTAGGTACTGTATTGGGAGCAACTGGTAAATCCTGAGCTTTGCATATGAAAGGTGCCAGATTCAGTCTCTATCATCTGTAGATATATGCAGGAACGAAACTTGACAGAACCTGGGATGGGCAGCCCTGGTCAGAATTACTAATGCATGGATAGGTGGGCCAATAGAGTACTACTGGTCTGAAATGGAATCAAGTAGTTTCCATCCCCCCCCCCCTGAATCCCAGGCCCGGTTGTATGTGGGTAGGGTGTGACCCACTGACTTGACACAGATTTTATCACATCTCTGTTGCCTGCTTGTTATCCATAGGGGAAAAAGCCTTGGGAGTAATGTTTTTATAGAGGCATTTTATTTTTATTACTATTAGGTTTTTCAGTGTGAATGTAAAATTCAGTAGAATGACTTTAGAAAAGTAGGAAATATGTCAGCTCCTTAGTACTTGTATTGTTTGACGTGACAACTCTAAATACAGTGGAACCTTGACTTACATGCCGCTTGACTTGCAGCATATTTGACTTGCAGCAAGAAAGGGCCTGTTTGACTTGAGTCGCAGGCTTTGACTTACAGCTCGGAGCCCTGGCACAAGGCACTGGAATAGGACGGCAGCCATGACCCAGCATCGCGGCTGCCGCCTCCAAACTGCTCCTGCCTTCTTCCTCTCCTCTGGCAGTGGCGGCTTCGGCGAGGCCAGCTCCGAGCACCTGGAGCTGGTCCTTGGCCTCACCGAAGCCGCTGCTGCTGCTAGAGGAGAAGAAGGGCCAGGAGCTCAGGGCTGGCCTCGCTGGTTAGACAGTCGGCTCAGTCTTGTAAAAAATCTGGCTGCAGAATTCTGGTCCACAATGGAAGCATTTTAGTTGGGGAGCTGTAGAGTTGTGGGACTCTAATGGTAAGCACAGAGTTGTTCAGAACTTGAAACGTCGGGTTAAAAATCAGTAAAACTTAAATGTTAGACATTGTTGCTATGAACATTAGAAAGTGGAGGCATATAACTTGTGGACTATAATTCCACTGCCTCCTCCTCTCTTTGAAGAGACATTTCATTTACATCCCCAGAAGGAATCTCCTATCCCAGTCAAATTTGTGTTAAATTGCTGTTTTGGGGGGTCTTTTTCATCATCTGGAATGGATTAATCCACTTTCCCATTACTTTCTATTTGAAAAGTTCATTTGACTTAAGGCATGTTTGACTTATGTCTAGACCTCTGGAACGGATTAGTGACGTAAGTCAAGGTTCCACTGTATACTATTGTAATCTGTTTAGGACTTGGTTTCTTAAACCGTATTCATGCTTACTCAGTAAATGAATGAGATAGGACTGCAGCAATAGATGTTAACAAAATGTTGCAGGCGACTTACATTCACAGAGTTTTGGCAGAGAGTATTTTAGTAGGAACTGACAAGCCACTCCAGTATTCCTGCCAAGAAAACTCCATGGACATGGGGTCACGAAGAGTCGGTCATGACTGTAACGACACAACACACACACACATGGACCTATATGTTTACAGTATGCATGGTTAATCAGGCTTATGGGCATGTCATTCATTTACATAGATTTGGATTCCTTCCCATTGTTGTGTAATTGCTCATAGACTCTGTACAGAAGATTGTACAAATACAGATATCCTTTAGATGCCAATTAGGATCAGTGATGCTGTTGTGAAATAGCCACACATATTTGTACCCTGAACGTTGCTGGTAGAATCATCATTGGTGTTATTTTTATTGGGTTATGGATCCCTGAAGAATCCACAGAGCACAAAATTTTATTCAGGGGGTATATACATTCTACACAGGATGGTCTTTTCCTTCATGTTTCCATGTTGCTTTGAGGATGAAAAAACAGCTTCCTTATCCCCACAGTGCATACATATAACAGTATGAAGCAATTATTTGTGCTCTGGCATCTGTTTGCAGGTATGTCAAGATAGTGTTTTTACGTAGATTAGTTGGGTTACCAATGATCAGAGATAGATACCTGCTGAATAAATAATTGGATAAATAAATAAAAACTGGTGCCCAGCATAACCAGGTGGTAAGAAAAAATAGATGGCAAAATTTGTATAAGGACATTAAACCCAGTGCTTTTAAAGTGGTGTGAGACTGCATTAGATTAGATAGGTAAAGGAAAAACCAAATGGAATCCAGTGAGGGTAACTGAGGTTAAAGAAAAATGAAAATATGTTTGAACCTAGATGTTGATTACAGTTTGAGTCTAATTACTGCTATTGATATAATTGTAAATTATTAAATAATCCTTAGTATTTGGTACATGGAGAATTTTTAATTATTTGCATTACTGAAATAGAACAGTATTTATCCTGAAAAATCATGAAAAACAGATCAAATGGAAATATCTATCACTGATTTTACTTAAGATGCCAGGATGGTCAACCACTTCATACCTTGAACTCAACACTGTACAACAGGCATGTCCAAACGTTGGCCCTCCCGATGTTTTGGACCACAAATCCCACAGTCTTTTGCCATTGGAAATACAGGCTTGGAATTCTGGGAGTTGTGGTCCAAAACATCAGGAGGACTGAAGTCTGGACATGCCTGCTATACAATAACACTTTCCCCCTTCATCTTCAATGTATATCTCCTAACCTAATATTCAACTAATTTTTCCCTCCTCAAATTTAATATTTATTCAGTAACACAAAACATAAACAGTTATGGTCAAAGAAAATAACATATATTGTAGTTAGAGAGTGCAACTTGAGGGAGGTTTGTGATCCCATGGGTTCACAACTGTGAGGTCCCACAGAGGTCTGTCATCTCCACATTACTGTTTAACATCTATATACAGTAAACCCTCTAGAAGAGTACATCAGGGGTTTTGGAGTTTTGTTATCAGTATGAAGACAACACACAGCTCTATCTTTCAGTTAAATCATGGGATGCCTGGGTACAGTACTGGAATAGATTAGGAGTAGCATACTGAAATGGTGGAGATCATGTTGCTGGAGTGTGTGTATTTATTTATTTATCTTCTCCTTTGGCCAGTGTTTACCCCAGACTTCGTGGATTTACCCTTCCATTCAAGGATCAGGTGCACAATTTGGGTGTGATTTTAGATTCATGATTGACCATGGAATAACAGTTCTCTTCTGTGACATGTGCTGCTTGCCTCCAAATGTACGGTATTACTCAGCTGAATGTTAGGTCCCTAACAACATTGGCCCATTCTCTGATAAGTCTCAAACATTGACTACTTTAATGCATTCTGCATGGGGCTTCCCTGTACGTGGAAGCTTCAAGAGGTCCAAAATACAGCAACCATGTCAGCCAAATCCTGGTAGTCTGCATTGCTTACCAGTCACTTCCATACCAAGTTTTAAAGTGTTGATTCTAACAAATGAAGCCCCAAATAGTTTGGGATGTTGTCACCTGTTTGAATGTCTTCTGCTAGGTTCTGTCTGACCAGGTATTCAGAGACCAAGTATTAACGTCCCGAGAGGCCTGGAAAACAACAACCAGAAGCTGGGCCTTCTCTGCTGTGGCATCGTCTTTGTGGAATTCATTACCACAGAAATTACACCAGGCACCCTCCCTCCAAGCCTTTTAAAAACTCTTAAAAACAGAGCTTTACAAGGAATCCTTTAGCGACACTCAGCCGATTGAATTGTAGAGCCTGCCTGTCTTTGTGTGTGTGTGTGTGTGTGTGTGTGTGTGTGTGTTTTGCTTTATGTCCTGTACACTGTTCAGAGTAGCAATTTACTAGATGGGTGGTTAATTTTTTTTGGCTAAATTAATAAATACATTAAAGCTTACAACACGTATTTCGACCGAGAATACAGGTTAGTTTAAAGTAGTCCGATTTTCTATCTTAATCTTGCCTTAACTATGACTAGAGCTAGCATCCCATTAGCTGCAGATGGACAAGGCTCAGAAGTAGACATGGGCATGACTCAGCGAAATTTTCGTTTCCGTTTCCGTTTTTCATTTCCGTTACGTAATGGAAACGGTAACGATAATTAAGCCATCAGAACTCAAACTCAAACCGAAAAAAGAAAAATTTGGTCGGGTTTTTTGTTTTCTTTTGTGGCATCGTGGCAATTGCGCAGGAGGCGGCAACCTCCTTTGACGCTTATTGTTGCCTAACAAAAAAACAAACCGCCACCTTTCTATCGTGTCCTCTGGAAATCCTACTAAAGAGCCTCGATTGTTTTCGCTTTCCCCCCATTAGTGAAGGTGCTTCTTCTGTCCTCCCCCCCTTCCCCAAAAGCCTTAATGGCAAAGCGGATGAGCAGCTCCAGCCTCCCTTTTCTCACCAAAGCCTCCCCCATGCAAATGCCGGCAGCGGGACAGGAAGGGCGCAGCGCCAAGCGCCGGTGGAGGATTAAGCGAGGAAGGCGGGTTGCTCAGAGGGAGATCTTTGATCGCCGCTCTCTCTCTCTCTCTCTCTGCCCCCCCGCAGCCCGCAAGGCGGGAGGGTGGCGCGCCTTCCCCCTCCTCCTCCTCCCAACATGGTGGAGGTGTGTGTGCATGCCGGAGTCTGGGCGCGCATGTGTGCGCGTGCATGTGTGTTCGCTCCAGCCGGGGCTGCTGCGCTGCGGCTCCTTTGTGTCTCCCTGCCTTCCAAGGGCGGGCGCGTCCAGCCTCTGCGACTACGAGGAACCCGCGGTGGCAGCGGCGGCAACGGGAGGAGGGATGAGCAATCCCTGTCTCCCCCCTCGCTGACGCGCGTGTTCGCACGCGGCTCATCAATGGGACTCCGGGCTTGGCCCGCCTGCGGGTTGGTTTATACTGCAAGGCGCGGGAGCACACGCAACCGCCCTCCCTGGGTTGCAGCTTATTCATCCCAACCAACCCTCTTGCACCGCCGCCCTCGCCGGGGCAATTACCTGTCTGCCTGCTCCGCCTCCCTCGCTGATTGACGGCCTGGATCACGTGAGAGTGTGGGGGTGAAGAGGTGGAGGAGGAGGAGGAGGAAGAGGCGAGGACGGCGGGGCGGGCGCTCGCACCTGGAGCTGGAGGAAAAAGGAACACCCGACGGGGATGCGCTCGGCTGGGGTCACCGAGTATCTGCGGTGAGCTCTCTGGGTAACCCCTCCTGCTGCTTCCATCTCTCCCCCTTTCAATGCTAACAATGGGCTCGGCCCGCCACTTCCATCTCTCCCCCTTTCAGTGCTAACAATGGGCTCGGCTCAGGCGGTTGAAATGACATACGACAAACGACAAACGAAATGACAAATTTTTGAAAAATTTCGCGACAAACGGAAACGACCCGAAACGGACCCGTTCCGACAAATGAAAACTCGAAACGTCATTTTTTCTGGTCGTGCCCATCTCTACTCAGAAGTGCAATTCTGCAGTCACAGGTGAGATACGGATCAGGTGCATCACATCATGGAGGCAAGGATCAGTAGCAAGTGTGAAACATGAGATGGGTAGAGAAGATTGAAGCAGCCATAGAATGTTACATGACAAGAAGGGGACAAAGGATCAAAGGCAAGCCTGTATTTCACTCTATGGCCCCACTTGGGAAATAGGATGAATAAATAGTACAAGGCTTCCCATTTAAGGTGGGTCATTCACAGTCAGTAAATACTAGTTACAGAGAACAATCCCAGGAACCTACCTTCAGAGTCCACTCAAGGCTCCTCTATTTTTCCTTCCTTTCTGTGAAATATCATAACCTTTTGGTATTTTCAGGCGATAAAGGGTCATGCTATTTTTGTAACTTGTTTCATATTCACAGATTATTATATTATTTATAAACCCTCGGCCCCGCTTCTCAAAGTGGAACCTTGCATAGAATTTGTGCTTGAGTTACTTTTTTTAGGTAGGTAGGTAGGTAGGTAGGTAGGTACCTACCTACCTACCTACCTACCTACCTACCTACCTACCTACCTACCTACCTACTTTTTTTAAACTGCCAGATTGTTGCAAAGAGAGAGGACACAACAGCCCATAACACCAGAAGAAGCTACTTAAAGTGTATGATACAATATTGTGATAGATAATAAATAAGTAAAAATGTAAGCAGCACTTTTCTGGATATTTTGCATCATTGTAGCCTGTAATCTTGTATTCAGTGACTATTTAAAACATTAAGGTGAACTTGTCAGAGCTCGGGTCACTACCGTATTTATTCTTCTTTCATTCATTTGTTCATTCCATTTCCAGGCCACCTATCATCCAGTGAGCTCCATGTGGTGTACATGGATCTCTCCTTCTCTCATAACAATCTTGTGAGGTAGTTGAGGCCTACTGACTGGCCCAGGGTCACACAAAGAAAGCTGGGTTTCTTTTGTCTTTGACCTGTCGTGTCACAGTGACTCTCCTGTTTAGATTTTCTCCTGGTTGCACAATGCAGTATTTTATTTCAAAAGCACTTGAATATTCTTAATTATTTACGAATGCAGTAGCTGTCTGGCTATTATTTATTGTGTAATAAGTACCTTTACTGTTGGCTTCTGTTGTGAAGGGTTATGGCTCTGCGTTCGTGTTTTGCTTTACGTGGCTTTCTTCTGCTGTGCTGGTGCGGCGACTGGAAGCCAGAGTGATTATTTATACTGTAGGCTTATTTGATGAGGAGGGGCATAAAAGTGCCTTACTGTTGTTGTATCTTGTAAACCTATAATGTTCCAGCTTTGCAAATGCAGCAGTAAAGGTTAGAAGTGTGCCTCCCTCATTTGGACTTCAAATCCCAGAATACTCCAAGAATTTCCAAGACAGGATTCTGGAAGTTTGATTTTAAAAACAACAACACCCTCCTCAAGGAATGCCACACCCCTAGTAAAGGGCCTCCTCCTCTGTCATGTCTGCATGAAGTCCTATAGGAGACATAAAACCTGAAATAGTTCAGGTCTTGGCTGAACTAAATTGTTGGAAACGTTTTATATCTGCTAGAAACTTTAACAAATTATTCCAAATAGTTTATTTTCTAGTAGAATGATAGTTTTGTTTTCTAAAAATATCCAGATGAAAACATGGTAGACTCTGAATGACATAACATGACTAATGACAGGTATCATTAATACATCTCTGTACTGTGTGCCATTGTTAATTATTCAATTACTTGACACTATATACCACAAATAAATATTGAGTATTTTATTTCTCTGTTCTGTGTTAAAACCAAGCAGCTTTGACAATAAACTCTGATGACACCAGTTCATAAATATTGTCATATCCTATATCAACCAAGTAGTGCATTGTTTCTAACTATAAAAGCAGTGGTTTTAATCTGCAGAATCTTTCATTTAAAAAGTAATAGCAAAAATAATAATAACAAAAGCCATTACTGCTTCACTGGTATTCCTAGAAATAATTACACTGAGATAGAATTCAAATCATTTTGGGGGTTTCATATACATTTTTAAAGAGTCATTTGCAGGTTTGTCAATGATCTTTCTTTCATTGTCTTTTAGAACTAGCTTCATCATGAAGCAAAACTTCTAGAATCTCTATGGTGCCTCAATTTCCATGGCAACAGACTATAATATAACACTATGCATTCTATTTTTATTTTAGAGAGACAGAGAAGGGTGTGAATAAAATTTCCCTTACTAAAACAAAAGTATCTTAAAGTACTGAAAATAAAACTCTATACCACAGAAAAATAATTTTCAACTGTATGGTAAATTGTCTTATTAGTAAGTAACTCACAAAGACTTTTAATTAAAGAAGATTCTTTTACATTGAAAACTACTTGAGCTGACATTCTGAGAGGAGGCTTGAATGCCTTAAAATTGTTAACAAACGTTTGCCCATGATAAATGGAATGTTTTTATGATTGATCCTAGTGCCTTGATGATTACGGATTTTGTTTGTCTGTTGTGGAAGCAGTTTTTCCTATTAAAAGAATGCTATTCCATTATTTTTGTGTGGTGTGGTTTAGTTATGGTTAGGCACCAGTTCCAAAAAAAATGAGTCAAAGGATCTTGTGAAAAAATGACCATGTAGATGGAGCTTTTTAGATTGTTCTTCCCAGAACCTATATTACTCACTGTTCTTATTAAAAATCTGGGATTCGTCTAGTCTGCATATCAATATAATAAGGAAATAATACAGAATTTAATGGAATGGCCCTGTGAGCTGCAAAAAATGTTAAAGTTCTAAGGTTTGTGCTTGTCCCTGGATCATAGTTGCAAACCACTGTTCAGTCGTACTTTGTAATTCTGGGCGGAAGAAGGAATGTAAGCCATAGCTTACTGTTTTGCATCATGGCAGATACATATGTGCTGATCAAAATTGATCAGCTAAATATGAGATTGAAGGAAGAGACAGAGGAAGTACATGAGCCTCCGACACTTTCTCCTTCGCCAAACTGTAGTTATGCCTGAACTGACTCCGTGACTCATGTGATTGTACTGTATGGCACAAAGACAGCACCCTTTTACTATCACTCCTCTGTTTGACATGGGCGACCTGAGTATGAGACATGACAATGGCGTTTTACTCAGATAAATGTTTGCTAGCTGGGTGGTTATTTGCAGTGTTGTAATCTTGAACAATTGTCATTAGAGCAGGATAATTTTTCAGTTTGCCATATGATCTGGCAGCTGAGTAATTTCTTGGTAAACAAGGAGACAAAAAATTGTTTTCCAAGAAAGAAATTAAGATGCCGCTGCCCTGCAGTGTTGCTTTCATTATTGCCCTATTGAAATAACTTGGGGGGAAATGAGTATCATATGTAAAAATAAATGAGCTTCAGAGCTGTTGGTAAGCATTGAAGGATTAATTAGGTAATTATTCTAATGGATGCTTACTCTTGACAGCTATACACTTAGGCAAAAGTAACTTTGCATCTCTTTTATACCAGTTAGCATCTGCAGAAATAATCAGATGCTAACTTGTTTTGTCAGGTGCCCTTATATAGGAATTTAGTATACACTGAACAAAGAATGTTCCCCCATTAAATGAACAAGTTAAACAGCTACCAACGTTAACATTTTATCTCTTCTTTCTTTGTGCTTTGTGATCAATTGTAAATTATGTATTATTCATAATCTGCAGATATCCCTTTTTTAAAAAGACAAAAATCAAAGCCATATTATCATTCTGGTTATGTCAGTTCTTGACTGTACACAAGACTGTTAATGAGGGCAGGTTAGAAACCTCTGTACGTGCAGAATGCTGTGAATCTTTGTTGCTTGGTACTAGTTAGGTAGAACACATTAAATGAGTTTTAAGAAAACATAACTGGTCACCAGTCAAGTTTAGGACTAAATTCAAAACATTGTTGCTGACATTACACTTCATTTATTTATTTATTTATTTATTTATTTATTTATTTATTTATTTATTTATTTGAATTTTATACCATCCATCTAGTGAGTAGCTACTCTGGGCAGTGTACAAACAAGATAAATTTCACATATGTACAACAAACAATTGAAAAACACAAAAGGGGGGAAGGTAGATATTATAATATAGACAGAATTAAGTCATATTTAAATTAAAATAAACAGATCACATAACAAAAATTACAGAAGCTTGAGGCAGATGCTGGATTGATGCAAAAGAAGAAAAAGTGCATGTGAAAAGGTGTCAGGGTAGAAAATCATAGAGCCGGGAAACCTTTGAAGAGCCAGGTTTTTAATAAGTGCTTAAAAACTCTTAAAAGAGGTGGGCAAGGCAGGTCTCGGCTGTTAATTGATTCCACAAGCAAGGGGTGACCACCAGGAAGACCTGGTTCATTATTGTAGTTCTCCAAAACTCTCTCAGCACCCTCAGGTGCCCTGCCTGGGAAGAATAAGTGATCATTGGCTCCTCTGTCAGAAGAGCCACTCTGCCAAATATTGAGGTTCCTAAACTATTTAGGGTTTTCTATATTGCATTAAAACTTTGAAGTCAGTGTGGAACTGGACTGGCAACCAATGCAGAGAGGCCAGTGTGAGTGTGATGTGAGTTTCAATCCAGTTAGTAATCTGGCAGCTATATTCTGCACTAGCTGAAGCTTCTGCGTTAATCTCAAAGGCAAGCTCATGTAGAGTGCTGCAGTAGTCCACGAAGAGAAGGAACTAAGTGATCAGCTGCACAGAGCTGATTGTAGACTCCACCTGGATCTCCATAGTTAACACTGAGTCCAAATAAATGCCCAAGATGCATACTTCATTCTTGGTGGGAAGAGTTCCCCCACCCCACCCAAAGGAGAGGGAGCTTCCCAACCCACAGACAGTAGGAGCCTCCACCTTTAATTTAATTTAATTATTTTTAACTATTTGTTATCTATCTATCTATCTATCTATCTATCTATCTATCTATCTATCTATCTATCTATCTATCTATCTATCTATCTATCTATCTATCTATGTATGTATATGTATATGTATATGTATATGTATATGTATATGTATATGTATATGTATATGTATATGTATATATTCCACCCATCTGGCCACTCTAGGCAGCTTATAACACAGAAAATGATACAATACCAAATACAGTGGTCCCCCGCCCTTTCGCAGTTCACATACCGTGGTCCCGCTATATCGCGGGACCGCAGTAACCGGAAAGGGCTTGAGGGAGGGGGGATCACGCTCCATGCACCCGCGCCTCCCAGGAGGTCCGGCAAGCAGCGCACGATGGCAAAGGGGCTTTTGGCTTTGGAGCCCCAGGGCTAGGCTCCGAGGCCAAAGTCCCTTTGGCCATCTCGTGCTGCTTGCCAGGACCTCCCAGCAGGTCCGCACGCGATGGCAAAGGGGCTTCTCAGAGGGGGGGTGGCAGGGAGCAATCGCATCACTACCCGCTGCCCCACCTGCACGCCACCCAGGCTTCTCGGAGGGGCCCAGGGGGTGCCGGGGAGCGATCACATCGCTCCCCACCATCCCCGCCCCCTCCGAGATGCCTAGGAGCAACCCGGGGGGGGGCCGGGGAGCGATCACATCGCTCCCTGCCACCCCCCTGAGCCCCTCCGAGACCCCTGGTAGGCGTGCTGGGGGGTGCTGGGGAGCGATCACATCGCTCCCCGCCATTCCCCCGCCCCCTCCAAGATGCCTCGGAGCTGCCGGGGGTGCCCTACAGTCCTTCGGTGCTGTGCTGAATAGTTTTAGGGAGACGAAAAATCACTCCACTAACGGCTAATTATAAGTAGCAAAATGGAGCTAAGTTTCTCCATTTCACTTAAGGCATGTGCGAAGAAGTTAAGTTGAGATGAGCGATTCTGTGCCTCTCCAAGAGTTCTCAGTACACTGCAGACCTTCCCTTGTGAACCTGGTGCCACAATTACTGTGGAAGGGTTTTTGTTGGGTGGAAAATTCAGTGCTTGCAAATAGAGATGGGCTTGAAGCAATTCATCCCATTTTTATCAAAATTGGTGTGCATGGGCTTCTTGCAAACATTAACACTGCACTCTGTAAAACTGACTGGATTCCTATATTACACGGGATATAATAGCAGCATGAGTTCTAGTTTTAGAATTATAATCAATGTTATTTTTCTAAATACATGGAAAGCTTTCACCAATGTGACTATTCCACACATAGGCCTTTGATTGCACATGTATCTAATGTGTAAGCAATTATTTGCACATGTTTGGCTGAGGCTGTACCTGTATATAGAAAGCAGAACTTGAGCGGGCCATAAATGCCAGTGAAGTGTTTCCATTGATGTACTTTCCTTGCTACTGCAGCATTCTGCATCAGACTGAGGATATGCTAGTGACATCTAGTGGCTAAATTGTAAAAGTTTGTTTGGAAATCAAGAAATTGCAGAGGGGGGATGTAGCAGAGGAGGGAGGAAAGGAAATACATGCACCATTGTTGTTTTGAGCCATAGCCATTTAAGATCCACATTTCCTTCTACTGTGAATAGCCTCTCCGTATGTCTTTCTATCCAGTGGGAACGTATCTAGGTCATACCTCTTTTCCGCATGTGAAGAAAAGCCACAATACAAGGGGCTTTTCTAGGGGAAAAATAAAATGTGGGTTAAGGGCTGAACATTAACTTCCCACCTGTTCTTCTGTTACTCCTTGCTGTAGCATCCCAACTTTGATTTTTGACAAAACTGACAAAAGTTGGATGCCACTGCATGTAGTGCACAGTGGAACAGGTGCCATTCTTGAGAGAGAAAGAAATTACTTTTTCTGAGCTATACATTTTTATGCATATGTTAACATACTGGATCAGATAACCAGTCTTGGCACCGGGGCCAGAATATGTTATGAGAGACTGACAGCCAGTACACAATTGTCAATCAGCATTTATTTATTTATTTATTTATTTATTTATTTATTTATTTATTTATTTATTTATTTATTTATTTATTTACAACCCATCTTCCGAAGGAACTCCAGGCAGTTAACAATATCAACAGATAAACAATAAAAATCAAAAATAACAATAATAGAAAGTAATATCTGGCAAAATGGTGGGATAAGGTAAAATGGAAAAGGGAAAGGGAAAAAAAGAAAAGAAAAAAATTTAAGGTCGCCAAAGGCCTCGCAAAAGAGCCAGGTTTTCAAGGCTTCTTTAAAGGCTGGCAGGGACTGTGCAAGGTGCAACTCACTCGGGAGATGGTTCCAAAACCAAAGGACCAGCCACAGAGAAGGCTTGGTTGCAGGTTATCGCTTTCCTAGCCTCCCTGGGCGTGGCCAGCCGAAGTGAGAGCACCTGCGACTAGAGATGGGCACGACTTGAAAAAAAAAATTCGAGTTGTCGTTAGTCGGGCCGGTTCCGTTTCGGGTCGTTTCCGTTTTTTGTGAAAATTCGCAAAAATTAGTCGGTTCGTTTTTTTGTTTTTTCGTTTTCGTTAGTACTGGTTTTTTGGGGGGAGCTGGCTCCTGGAGGCACCTCTCTGGGGTGGGTGCCTCTTCTGGCCCGCTATAAGGGAAAGTGGGCTCCTGGAGGCACCCGTGGGTGCCTCCTATCCTCACCCACTAGGAAGGGGAAGCAGGCTCCAAGAGACCCCTCAACATGGGGGTCTCCCCTCCTCACCTGCTGCTGCTGCAAAATGCTATGCAATAGCCATATGGATATTGCATAACAGAATGTGCAGACAGTGACTGTGAAGACTAGTGGATGGCACTGAACCCAGAGCCATAGTGAGATGCCTAACTAAGGCTCTCGCACCACCATGTCTCACACAGAAGGGAATTGTACTTGCGTGTAGTGCAATGCAAGTACATCTGGCTTAGGGTTAAGGTGGGTTAGGGTTAGGGCTAGGGTTAGGCTAGTGACGGGTAAGGTTACGGTGGGCTAGTGGGTTGCACCTCTGGGTGCCTCTCTGACCCACTAAGAAGACAGTCTGTGATGTATGGGTACGGAGTCAAGGGTTAGGGTTAGGGTTAGGGGGCTAGGGCAGGTTTTAGGGGGCTTTTTGGCACATCCCAGAAGTCTCCATGGCCAAGTGGCCATGCGATTGGTGGGATGGCTCCAAAAATTTGCATGGTCGTCCACTCCCACATGGCTGGCCACTCGGCGAGCCCATCATTGCGCAGGTGTAAAAAAAATAACATAAAATAAAATCAATGGAGGACAGAGGAGGAGAGGAGAGACATTTTGTTGCAAGAAAAAACCCACTGCTACTGTGAAAAATCTGGCAGTTTATAAATTTTCGCGTGTTTCTGTTGTGCTTGTGTGTTTTTGTACCACGATTTCAAAAACAATATTGCGTTCGCCGCCCCATTTTGGATCCCCCGCCCGCACCGCATGGCATGGCAACTCGAGTCCGGCTGCCCAGGACGGGGGGGAGGCGGGACCCCCCCTCTAGAAACCACCCCTCCGGTAGGTGCCCTGCGCCCTTAGTCAAGCAGGCATTTTTCCGCCTGCTTTTTTGGCCCGGGAATGGGTGGGGGGAGAGTTTAAAAGTTTTTTCCTGTGCCGTCCGTGCCGCTTGCTTGCGCTTTAATTGCGGCGGCCGGCGGCCGGCGAGACTGGGCTTTTTGCTGGCTGGCTGCGAGCCTGCGGCGACTGGCGAGTCCCACCAGAGCAGCCCAGGATGGGGGATGGGGGGGGAGGCCGGGGACCTCCAGAAACAACCCCTCTGGTAGGTGCCCTGAGGCATGGCAGGCATTTTTCCGCCTGCTTTTCGGCCGGGAACCGGGTTTTTTTAACTTTTAAAAACTTTTTTTCTGTGCCGCGTGGCATCGCGCGATTGCGCGATGCAAGGAACGAGCACGACAAATCAGACCAAAATTGTTCGTTCGTCGGTTCGAGCTCGAAGTCTGGCGGAGTAATTCCCGTTACCGTTTCCGTAGAGTAACGGAAACGAGTAACGGAAACGGAAACGGGAATACCGCTAAGTCGTGCCCATCTCTACCTGCGACATTCCCAGTATCCTGTGAACAGAACATGTACCTTTAGTGGAAACGGAGCTTTGGATGCAGTTGCTACTTTCCATAAATTTGCGAATTTGTTTTCAGAAGCCATTTATTGAAGGCATCTTTTGTAATATCCATAACTGGGTATTACACCAGTACTTTTATTTGTCCTGAATGTTCTGTTTTATGGGCTGAATCTGTGGCTTGTGCCCAGAGTGAATCATCCCTTCTTTTCTGTACCTTCCAGACCATTTATCCAAATTGTATTTCCGTTCCCTTCCTCCCAGCACTTAGATGCCGCACACACCAAATGCAGACACATTTGCTTCCCATGCTATTTAGTCTGCCAGATTTGGAGATCAATTTAACTTGCCAAAACCAGACAGTTTATTGAGCCCACACTCAAGGAAGTACTCCATCTGCTTCTCCATTGTTCAAGTGGAGAATTCTCCCCAGCATGTGGATTTCTTGAGATTCCTGTGGTCATCCTTGCAGCAGGAATGGTAGGGGGAGAGATGGAAAAGTCGCGGAAGTTCATGGATAGGGGAAAGATATTTTGGACCTCATAATAGACTGTTCCTGGTGATTGATTCTTAAAAACAAAAAATCATTTTTTCAGTCTTCAGTTCCTCAGGGGGGGGAAACTGTGGTTTTGGCTTTTTAAACTCTGTTTTCCTTATTCTACACTCTTCTTCTTGTGGTACATTATTTCACCGTAGCTAGCGTCAACAAACAAGCAGAATGTAGTCAATCTGTCAGTTGTATAACCACTGCTGTTGGTTGAACACGGGGCATCTTCAGTTAACATGAGAACTGACCCAAATTTCAGTGTTATGGTTGAGATCTTGAATATGTGAAATCTGCCTGGAACCAGTGGTGACTATCCCTGGCCTGTCTTTTGAGTGCGAAATTACAGCCAGCACCCTGATTTCTTTGATTAAGAGAAACTGTTGCATCTAGGCCAGAAGGTGATTTCATGGCTGATTTAAGTTACCATTACCTCCCTGTTTACAGTGTCATCAATATGAAACTAAAACTGAAGGAAACTGTGTCAAAGGGGGTGGCTGGACTAAGGAGGAGTACATAGGTTGAAGGGAGGAAATGAAAGGAGTCCTGACAATTAATTTTAAAACCTGAGGGAAGTTTGTGGAAACAAAAGGGTTTACAGAAAGCATTTCTTCATATATTTGTCTTGGATGTTCTAGAGCAACCATTCTTAACCATTTTCTTTTGCCACTGCCCTTTTAGAAGTTCTTCTCAGGGTCCAAGCCCCCCCTGCCAACAAGGATAAAACATGAACAGAGATCTTTCTGAAACTTCTCTCATTTTTCAGTCTGTGGTTGCCTCCATATGTGCCAGGCTACCTAGGGGCCATATGGCCTCTGTTGAGAATGGCTGCTCTAGTGGGTGAATGCCACTATTGAGAACGTCTTCTTCTTCTTCTTCTTCTTCTTCTTCTTCTTCTTCTTCTTCTTCTTCTTCTTCTTCTTCTTCTTCTTCTTCTTCTTCTTCTTCTTGTGATACTATAGAGCAGTGATGGCGAACCTTTTAGAGACCGAGTGCCCAAACTGTGATTCAAAACCCACTTATTCTTCACAAAGTGCCCAGTATAGCAATTTACAGTGGTACCTCAGGTTACAAATGCCTTGGGTGCTACCCTTTGGGAAAGCGAGGATCAAACAGCAGGTTTTTGAATTTCCCATGGCCACAGTACCCTGTGCCGCAGGAAATTCAAAAGCCTGCTCTTTGATCCCCGCTTTCCTGAAGAGTAGCACCCCATCCACGTCCTCTGGGCAGAGAGGCAGATGGGGTGCTATACCATTGGGAAAGCCAGGGGGAGTGGGAGCAGCTTGTGAGCTTGTTCATAGCCCCATTTTACTCTCCAGCCACGCTGCTCTGGGCATTCCAAAACCAGCGTGACTGGAGACTGCCAAAATGGCTCCACAAAGAGAGCCAGGCGAAGGGAAGGCTGTGGTTTGTGGGCTCCATCATAGCCCCAGTTTACTCTCCATACACGCTGCTTTTGGGATGCCTAGAGTGGTGTTGCTGGAGAGTAAATGGGGGGTTGCGAACGAACCCACAAGCTACTGCTTCCCCTTCATCCAGCTCTCTGCCCGGAGCACAGTGGCGAGAGGGCAATGTCATGTGTCCACAGAAAGGGCTCCATGTGCCACCTTTGGCACCCCTACCATATATTCGCCACCACTGCTATAGAGCCATGTTCAGTTGGTTGTGGAACAGCTGGAAAAGATTGTTCTGTAGTTATTAGAGGACATCTTGATGTATGCAAGAGGAAAGGGTTTGTTAGATATCCTGATCCTAAGTTATTGAGAAAGTTGAACATCACCTTGATGTCCAGTTAGTCAGCATCCTATGCATCTTTCTTATCTTCCCAGAAATAAAACATTGGTGACCTACTTAAATGTTGTAAACTAGTACAAAAAGACACCAAAAGCCAAGAAAGGCAGTACAGTAATACCTTGGTTTGTGAGCATAGTTTGTCCCAGAAACATGCTTGTAAAACAATATACTCTTATATCAAAGCAAATTTCCACATAAGAAATATTGGAAACTCAGTTCTGGGTTCCCATACTATACAAAATGCCAAAACTCACAGAAGCAGTTGGCTACAAGTCCACATCCACACTATGGTTTAGGTACCTGGCTGTGGAATCTGCTCTGCTTGGGACTAATAACTGGATTTTACTGTGTTTTTAATGTGACAAGAATAAAGTGCAATTTGTAGCCCTATACACACTCGACTAGCTGCCCCTTGACTATAAATGCTTTGAAAAATAAGAAAGGATGTTGAAAACAAATTAAAGAAAAATATAAATAGAAGAAAACTAAAATTGCCTGCACTCTCCTTTAAAAACATTAATAGCAAGGGAGACCTGCATTCCTTCCCCTCCCTCTTCTTTGGAGGCTGCCTGAGATGGAACATTCCAGATAATCACCCACAATACATCAGGGAGAGAGGGAGAGCACCATTATTGGATCACCTGTGATCATGGGGCTTGCTTCAGTGCTTGTATTGCAAGACATTGCTTGTTGACCAAGGCAAAATTTAATAGAAATGTTTGCTTGTCTTGCAAAACACTCTTAAACCAAGGTACTCTTAAACCAAGGTTTAATGTAATGGGCAGCTTATGCATCACTACAGGTTAGTAATATCCTTAGAAAATGATGCACCATTTTTCGTGTCTTTATATGTGCATATACAGTACTGTACATATTCTGTTGGCAGGGTAGGTGAAGAGATATACACTTATTTACCATTCATTTAATTTAAAATCAGTAGTGCTAGGAAAAGCAAAAGAGGGCAGGAAAAGAGGAAAGGTGAGATGGATTGATTTCATAAAAGGAGCCACAGACTTGCAAGAGCTGTGCAGAGCTATTAGTGACAGTGCACCTGTTCATAGAGCTGCTGGAAGTTGGAAAGGATCTATGTAACAACATCTGTAAAATGCTAAGAACATCAAACGTGTCTCACTTTTCCCTACACAGCTGTCTTGTACGGCAAGTTGATAAAACAATTGTCCTAAGGCCTGGCTAAGTAGGAATGTAAACTAAGTTATTTCCAAGTGACATTCAACTTCAACATTCCACTTCCAATGCTCTAGCCTAGATCTGCATATTTTAGTACTTCCAGCTGTTATCTTCTAACTCCTTATCATGTCTGCTCTCAACTGGGTTTTCCATATTCCAGTCTCTCAAATCCTGGTAGTTTAATCTGCATGGGTCTACATTCAAATTGTATGGAAAATCTATATAATATTCAGATTAACTCCTGTTTGTTGTACTCTTTTGCTTCCGCTGTGTTTCATCCATGCACCATTTCTGGAGTAAGCACTGATCTGAGAGGGATGCTACAATATGTTTGCAATGTTATGTTGCTTCAGCAGGTGGGCTGTTCATTATCAGTCAGCCAAATTTACCTTGTAAGATTGTTGTAGAGATAAGTAGGTAAGGCTGGCTGCAGAAGCCTAGAAGGTGCAGTCTAAAATTAATAATAATTCCTCCAAGCTCTCCCTGTGCTAAAAACCTCCTATGATGCAGAAATAAGCTATAGAAATACAGGTATTGATAATTTTATTGTGGCATTAGCAAGTTTTACTTCTTTGCATGGATATATTGTTCTGTTGCAGATCCTCCCCTGCACATCTGATTCATATGACTTTGTGTGCGTTTCTATGCACTGTTTGTGGGCAGCTCCCTATAACATGCCCCAAATGTCTGAATACAGACTAGACTTTGTTCTAAAATGGCAATTCTTACCATGGTATAAGAATGGGGAATGCTGCAATTGTAAATCTGTGAAAGTCAGAAAGTCAGTAGTCAATGCTGTAATTCTTCACTCTTTGGTTAAGCCTTCTGAAAAGCCTTGGCGGCCGTTCGTTTCTCACAAGACATTTGGACAGCAGCGACTCTTTTTTCAGTGACTACTGTACATACCTAAATGTCTGAAGGTGAAGACATCATTTTTACGATCAAAAGCCAAGAATCTGGGCTGTTGAATGATGCATATGGGCGCTAGGTGGCATGGTTAGTTTTGTGGTAAAATGTAGAATACATAGCAACTAGAGATGGGCACGACTTAGCGGTATTCCCGTTTCCGTTTCCGTTACTCGTTTCCGTTACTCTACGGAAACGGTAACGGGAATTACTCCGCCAGACTTCGAGCTCGAACTGACGAACGAACAATTTTGGTCTGATTTGTCGTGCTCGTTCCTTGCATCGCGCGATTGCGCGATGCCACGCGGCACAGGAAAAAAGTTTTTAAAAGTTAAAAAAACCCGGTTCCCGGCCGAAAAGCAGGCGGAAAAATGCCTGCCGTGCCTCAGGGCACCTACCAGAGGGGTTGTTTCTGGAGGTCCCCGGCCTCCCCCCCATCCCCCGTCCTGGGCTGCTCTGGTGGGACTCGCCAGTCGCCGCAGGCTCGCAGCCAGCCAGCAAAAAGCCCAGTCTCGCCGGCCGCCAGCCGCCGCAATTAAAGCGCAAGCAAGCAGCACGGACGGCACAGGAAAAAACTTTTAAACTCTCCCCCCACCCATTCCCGGGCCAAAAAAGCAGGCGGAAAAATGCCTGCTTGACTAAGGGCGCAGGGCACCTACCGGAGGGGTGGTTTCTAGAGGGGGGGGTCCCGCCTCCCCCCCGTCCTGGGCAGCCGGACTCAAGTCGCCATGCCATGCGGTGCGGGCGGGGGATCCAAAATGGGGCGGCGAACGCAATATTGTTTTTTTTTGAAATCGTGGTACAAAAACACACAAGCACAACAGAAACACGCGAAAATTTTATAAACTGCCAGATTTTTCACAGTAGCAGTGGGTTTTTTCTTGCAACAAAATGTCTCTCCTCTCCTCCTCTGTCCTCCATTGATTTTATTTTATGTTATTTTTTTTACACCTGCGCAATGATGGGCTGGCCGAGTGGCCAGCCATGTGGGAGTGGACGACCATGCAAATTTTTGGAGCCATCCCACCAATCGCATGGCCACTTGGCCATGGAGACTTCTGGGATGTGCCAAAAAGCCCCCTAAAACCTGCCCTAGCCCCCTAACCCTAACCCTAACCCTTGACTCCGTACCCATACGTCACAGACTGTCTTCTTAGTGGGTCAGAGAGGCACCCAGAGGTGCAACCCACTAGCCCACCGTAACCTTACCCGTCACTAGCCTAACCCTAGCCCTAACCCTAACCCACCTTAACCCTAAGCCAGATGTACTTGCATTGCACTACACGCAAGTACAATTCCCTTTTGTGTGAGACATGGTGGTGCGAGAGCCTTAGTTAGGCATCTCACTATGGCTCTGGGTTCAGTGCCATCCACTAGTCTTCACAGTCACTGTCTGCACATTCTGTTATGCAATATCCATATGGCTATTGCATAGCATTTTGCAGCAGCAGCAGGTGAGGAGGGGAGACCCCCATGTTGAGGGGTCTCTTGGAGCCTGCTTCCCCTTCCTAGTGGGTGAGGATAGGAGGCACCCACGGGTGCCTCCAGGAGCCCGCTTTCCCTTTATAGCGGGCCAGAGGAGGCACCCACCCCAGAGAGGTGCCTCCAGGAGCCCGCTCCCCCCCAAAAAACCAGTACTAACGAAAACGAAAAACGAACCGACTAATTTTTGCGAATTTTCACGAAAAACGGAAACGACCCGAAACGGAACCAGCCTAACGACAACTCAAATTTTTTTTCCAAGTCGTGCCCATCTCTAATAGCAACCCATTCTTTGTAATTTTTCTTTCCTAGTAAAAATGTTTATTTTATAACTTTGTTCTGCAGAACAGACTCTAAAAGGAGCAACATTGTACTCTTAAGGGATCATAACATCAACCCACCCAAGGGTTATTAGGGAACTGAGAAATGAAATTGCAGATCTCTTAACGGTAATATGCAACTTGTCTCTTAAAACGGCCACAGTGCCGGGGGACTGGAGGATAGCAGATGTCACACCAATTTTTTAAAAAGGAAGGAGGGGGGACCCGGGAAGCTACAGGCCAGTTACCCTTACATCTGTCCCAGGGAAGATGGTGGAAAGCCTCATCCAAGAGAAAATCTTAAAACACATAGAAGAACAAACTTTGCTGAGAGAAAATCAGCATGAGTTCTGCAAGGGTAAGTCTTGTCTGACAAATCTTTTAGAATTTTTTGAAAAGGTCAGCAGGCATGTAGACTTGGGTGAACCGGTGGATATAGTCTATCTGGGTTTTCAAAAGGCCTTTGACACAGTCCCTCACCAGAGGCTGCTGAGAAAATTGCACAGTCAGGGGATAAGAGGGCAGGTCCTCTTATGGATTGAGAACTGGTTGAGATCCAGGAAACAAAGAGTAGGTGTCAATGGGAAATTTTCACAATGGAGAGAGGTGAAAAGTGGTGTGCCCCAGGGCTCTGACCTGGGACCAGTGCTTTTCAATCTGTTCATAAATGACCTGGAGACAGGGATAAGCAGTGAGGTGGCCAAGTTTGCAGATGACACAAAACTTTTCCGTGTGGTAAAAACCAGAGAAGATTGTGAAGAGCTCCAGAAGGATCTCTCCAAACTGGGGGAATGGGCTACGAAATGGCAAATGCGTTTTAATGTAGCCAAATGTAAAGTATTGCATATTGGGGCAAAAAATCAAAACTTTATCTATCAACTCATGGGCTCTGAGTTATCCGTGACAGATCAGGAAAGAGATCTTGGTGTGTTGGTGGACAGCTCCATGAAGGTGTCTACCCAATGTGTGGCAGCGGTGAAGAAGGCCAATTCCATGCTAGGGATTATCAAAAAGGGGATTGAAAATAAAACAGCCAACATTATAATGCCATTATATAAACCAATAGTAAGGCCGCATCTGGAGTATTGTGTACAATTCTGGTTACCGCATCTCAAGAAAGACATAGTGGAACTGGAAAAGGTGCAGAAGAGAGCGACCAAAAATGATTAATGGGCTGGGGCACCTCCCTTATGAGGAAAGGCTAAAACATTTGGGCCTCTTTAGTCTGGAAAAAAGGTGCCTGAGGGGGGATATGATTGAGACATACAAAATAATGCAGGACATGAGTAAAGTGGATAGAGGGAAGCTCTCACAAAATACCAGAACTAGGGGACATGCACTCAAATTGAGGGCTGGGAGAGTAAGAACAGACAAAAGAAAATATTTTTTCACCCAGCGCGTTGTTAGTCTATGGAACTCCCTGCCACAGGATGTGGTGATGGCATCTGGCTTGGATGCCTTCAAAAGGGGATTGGACAGATTCCTGGAGGAAAAGTCCATCACAGGTTACAAACCATGATGGAGATGTGTAATCTCCAGGCTTAAAACCAGGGTACTGCAAGGGCCAGATGCAGGGGAGTGGTATCAGGAGACAGATATCTAGTCTCATGCGCTTCCAAAAGCATCTGGTGGGGCCACTGTGAGATACAGGAAGCTGGACTAGATGGGCCTTTGGCCTGATCCAGCATGGCTCTTCTTATGTTCTTATGTATATTTACTGGATGTTGGATCAGGAAAGTACAGTATCTGGAGGATTTGTATCCACTGATTCACTTCACTGCTACCTGAAAGTACTAAATACAAACAAGCCAGAAATATGTATTTATGTATATTTCCAGAGTGTATTCACCATTTGTGCTCACTAGAAGTACCCAGAGACCATTGCAATGTATTGTGTCTGCTACTTCCACATATTTTTGGGTATCCCTCATGGACACCACAATCCTACTGTATCTTCATTGGAGTGTTTCCTTTATGTGATTTACAGCTGCATAAGGGTGAGAGGAGCTGTGCTCCATTAGCCTACCTTTATTATCACATTACCAGAATACATTTGTATGGGATCCTTGAATAGGGCTGATGTGAGCTGTATACGTGGAACTTATAGGTCTGTTTTGTGTTCAGTGTTTATTTCTCTGTTCTTAAACTCTGATTTCACATGTACATGTAATTTGAGTATTTTAGCTATCTGTGGTTTGAAGCCTACATTTATAGTAATCTGAATAATCAGTTGCCCTTACTTATTGGGACTGCATGATTTAGTGACCTCCAAAATTTATTCCTTCATCTACATCATGATTTACTTTAAGTCACTGTCCCAATACCCAATATGATATTTAGTACCTCTCCCTTTTCAGAATTCAGCCTGAACATCACTCCATATATGGTCATAGTTGTTGCAACATCTTGAGCATTAAATTGCTTACATGGAAAATTAATGCTACATTCTTATAGTTACTATGTTTTTTGGGAGTTTAATGCTTATTGACTGTTTCCAATCTGTGGGCTGTCAGCTTCTTTCATTGATGACAAATTCTTGTTAGAACTCTGACAGATTTGCTATTCTCAGCTTTAAATAGTCTTTTGGTATCTCATATATTCCTAATGATTTATTTTTTCCAGCCATTTTGAGAACTGCTTTCACCTCTCTTTCTAAAATTGCACGTTTTCCACCACAGAATACTTCTTCAATGGAATCTGTCATCTTTTCATATAGTCTGTATAATTTTTCCTTGATACACTAGCTCATCGTGGTAAGGTGTGTGTCGAAAATAAAGGATCAATTACCTGCCTAATTTTATTTAGCATTTTATCTCCGTCACCATCACTGTATGGGTGTCTGAGGTCAAGCTGTCAGAAATACATGCACAATTCTGAGTGCAAGGTAGACTAGGAATGCAGTATGATAATAATGCTGGTTTTACTTCAATTGCTTTGTTTAATAAAAATTAAAGTTTACATGTTCTTTTTGTAATATGACAGCACATTTCAGTGGGTTTTTACAATAAGGCAGCATGTTATTTCAATATAATACTAGAGATGGGTGTTTCATTTTGGAAGGGGTCCGGTTCCGAAATGAAACATGGCAGCACAGCTGCCGTTCGAAACCGGCACCCACCCTCCAGAATGAAATCAACCACTGACTTACCTTCCTTTGGGTTGCGCGGGCAAAACCCCAATCAGAAAGCAACCTCTGATGTGCCATCTTACCTTCTCCCTGGCACTGGCCAATCAGACATGGAGGCGGGATGATGCATGTCCTTGCACAGCTCCTGTTTGGCCAGTGCCAAGTAGAAGGAAGAATGACGCATCAGAGGCTGCTTCGTCATTGGGGTTTTGCCCCATGTGATCCAAAGGAAGGTAAGTCAGTGGTTGAGTTTGTTCCGGAGGGTGGGTACCGGTTCTGAACAGCAGCTGTGCTGCCGTGGTTCATTTCAGAACTGGACCCCTTTCCGAAATGAAATGCCCATCTCTATATAATACGGTACCCTTATTTCATGCTTATTTTGCTTCTGTTGATGTGTTGCATGAAACATGAAGATCAAATCTGGAGACATAGCACTAGTATTTGTGACATTCTGCTTAGAATTTTATAATCCTGAATACCATGTTTGTCAACTGCAATATTTGGGATCTACTGCCTGTCTCTTAGTATGCTAAAGAGATGTAAGAATCCACCAATAGATCATAAATATTATTCAGTCTGAAAAACCTACTATGCCTCTGTTGTTGTTTTAATAGATGTGTGTTATAACATATGGATAATAGTCTTTTGCCATTTGGCACAGTTTGAATGATGAAACCAAGCCTGAATTCACCAACTTAGATCTTCCTTAACATCACAAAACAAACAAACAAAAAACTGTGATTCATCAGCTTAATGTGGCTCAACAACCAAAACGTTCTCATCTGCTAAATACATTTGACCCAGTATTTTTGTTATTATTAAAGATTTATTTATTTATTTATTTATTTATTTATTTATTAGATTTATACCCCGCCCATCTTCCTGTAGGAACAATAAGAGCAAATGCTGTAGCTCATAAAAATAGAACATAAAAATCAATAGCCTGTATAAATTAGGGGTGACAAAATAGGAGACCAGGAAACAGCAGTGTGGTTGGGAAGGCAAGACACAACACAATTTACCAGGCAGTTACACCCATTTGGGATAACAAAGGGTCAATATAGGATTAAATTACAACTACATTGTGGCAACCAATATCGATGCTGATCTCAGTATAATCCTCCAAAGGTTTAATTGTATTTTCAGAGGACTGATTGTACATATTATTATTACTACAGCATGTAATAAAAGGATACTGCATCTCTGTAACCTTGTCTGACTTTTTAAGTTCCGCTGAGTCATCCACTAGCCATTCCATCAATGGGGTATCTCATGTTCTGTTAAAAACATATTGTTATGTGGTCTTTGCCGCTTCTAGATTCACTGCAAAAAACTTAAAGGGGAATGAGATTTTTATGGAACAAACTTTTATTCTTTCTCCTACAAATATAGAAAGGAGCAACAGAATACCACACAGGTCAATAGTTTGGTTTGCAATAAGACCTATTTGGTTAATTACTTGGCACTAGAAGTCTAATACTGTGGGGTTAGTGCACCTACTTCTCCACATACTCTCTAGCATGTGGGAAGGGCATTGTTTCTATAGTAGGAGAGCTTGGTTGAACCATTCTGCTACAGGAGATCAATTGAAAGTTTGCACTTCTTGGTGGGCAGCACAAACAAAAGATTTATAGAATACTTAATGGATACATATGCTTGGCAATTGGGCTGTATTTTATTTGATGATAACGAGTCCTGGAGTTCTTGGGTGTCTTCTCTAGTATAGTGGAACCTTGACACATGCCGCTTGACTTACAGCATATTTGACTTGCAGCAAGAAAGGGCCTGTTTGACTTGCGCCACGGGTTCTGACTTACAGCTCGGAGGCCTGGCGCAAGGCCCTGGAATCAGGCGGCAGCCATGACCCAGCATCGCGGCTGCCGCCTCCAAACTGCTCCTGCCTTCTTCCTCTCCTCCGGCAGCAGCAGCTTTGGCGAGGCTAGCTCCGAGCACCTGGAGCTGGTCCTCGGTCTCGCCGAAGCCACCGCTGCCGCCGGAGGAGAAGAAGGGCCGGGAGCTCAGGGCTGGCTTCACTGGTTAGACAGTCGGCTCAGTCTTGTAAAAAATCTGGCTGCAAAATTCTGGTCCACAATGGAAGCATTTTAGTTGGGGAGCTGTACAGTTGTGGGACACTAATGGTAAGCATAGGGTTGTTCAGAACTTGGAACGTCAGGTTAAAAATCAGTAAAACTTAAATGTTAGACATTGTTGCTATGAACATTAAAAAGTGGAAGCGTATAACTTGTGGACTATAATTCCACTGCCTCCTCCTCTCTTTGAAGAGACATTTCATTTACATCCCCGGAAGGAATCTCCTATCCCAGTCAAATTTGTGTTAAATTGCTGTTTTTGGGGGTCTTTTTCATCATCTGGAATGGATTAATCCACTTTCCCATTACTTTCTATGGGAAAAGTTCATTTGACTTAAGGCATGTTTGACTTATGTCTAGACCTCCGGAACCGATTAATGATGTAAGTCAAGGTTCCACTGTACTGTCTTATGCACCCCTTTATATATTGGTGTTATCCAGCAGTGGCTTCCAGTATGTGTTGCAGGCAGCAGTGGTGATGGAATTAATTTCAGGCATTTATGTGTTACCTTCCAGGTTATTCCTCACTGTACTCTTCCTGTGTCAAAATTCTGGATCATTTCTGATAATTAAAAGATAGGACATATCCTCTCATATGGAGAATGGAAGATCAATGTGACATGCTTATTTAGCCCTGTCAATGTGCAGGACAACTGCTTAAGAATAGCAAGCATTCGCTCTGGTATGGGGTTTTTTGTTTTTGTTTTTTTAGATTATAACTAGGTATTTGGATTTTCTGGTCAGCATGGTCACAGGTCAGACTAAACAACAACAACACCAAACCAACTTTTGCTTTATTCTGCCACTATTTTATTCATTGGATCAGTAGCTTCCGTGGTTGTTAAATAGAGATGGGCATGAAACAAACGTTTAGTTTGTTTCGTTATTCATTATTTGTTTCATTACGGAACAAAACGAACAATGAATCTCAGAGTGAATTTAGAACGAACCGAACTGAACCGAAAAAAATGGTTTGGTTCGGTTCGGTTCATTAATGGCAGAGATGTCTCCTACCTAGTGCTGGTCTTTCCTCCTGGATGGTCCGGTCTTCCTGGCTGCATGGAGGGGATAACCAGATTAAAAAAGAAAAGCCGACCGGCTGTGCTACAGCTGGTAGGTGGCCATGGTCAGCAGTAAAAAATAAATAAAATAAAATAAAATGAAAGATCCGGCCCGGGGGCCCAATACTGGCCCACGAGCACCGGACGCGGCCCGCGGAACCAGCCCACAGCCGGTATTTTTTTAATGCAATAAAAATAAAAAATGGAGCGCCAACCCGGCCCTAAGTGTGGCATGGTCAGCGCTTGAAATTTTTTTTAAAAAAACAAAATAAAATAAAAGGAGGGTCGACCCGGCCCCAGGGGTGGGTGGGTTGGTGCCCTAAAATAAAGAAAAAATATAAAAAATAAAACCAGTGCTGACCCGGCCCCAGGGGCCACATGGTCGGCGCTTGAAAAACAAAACAAAAAATAAAAATAAAAATAAATAAATAAAAAGGAGCACCGACCCAGCCCCAGGGGTGGCCGGGGTGGCACCCTAAAATAAAGGAAAACATATAAAAAATAAAACCAACGCCGACCTAGCCCCAGGGGCCATGTAGTTGGCAGTTGAAAAACAAAACAAAGAAAAATGAGGTGCTGGCCCCAAGCCAGCACCTCAAAAAGCCCCTGCCACAGGGGCCAGGATTGCCCCGCCACCGGCACCCGGTAAGAATGATGTGATGAATGATGATTGAAGATGATGTGGATGATGAGGATGCTGCCAGTCCAGTTAGTGCAGTTGTTGTCAACATCTGTGTTTTTTAAATTATTTTTGAATGTTTTTCCCCGCCCGCGTGCTGTCAAATGGATTAAATTGCGCAAAGCGGGGGAAAAATGAATAATGAACAAAACGAACCAACAAAATGAATATTTGAAAAAAAATGGTTAAAAACGAAACAAACCAAACCAAACCCTAAAACGAAATGAATCAAAACAAATCACCATTTTTGTTTGTTTGTGCCCATCTCTCTTGTTACATTTAAGAGATTTTTAATGGATTTGAGAGGTAGTGTTTTAAATCTTTTAACACAGTTGTGAGATTAGCCAGTTAACAATTGTTTTAGATGTTTACCTGCAAATGAAGTTCTATCATTACTAACATAGTGTACTTTTTAATAGTGGGATCATTAAGATCTCTTCTTTAATAAAGTGTAAAGTGCATCCATTGAGAGACTTGACTACATTTTTGAAATTGTGCTTATATCTCCGTATTGATGTATTTTGAGGATACATTTCCAGATGAGTAGAAATGTAATCCACTGTTGCTATTTGTCAGGTTGGTGTTCCATAAAATGACATCTGTCCATAAAGGAAATACAAACTCTACATGGACACCACAAGTCACTGATACCATAATCTTATTTAATGATTAAGTTATTAAAGCAAGACAAATAACAAATGAGAGTGTTGTGAAAATCCTGAGAGAGTGGGATTAACAATACTTCATCCATGTCTTGCGAGTTGTACATTCTGTCTTGTTGTGCAGCATTTCATATTTGATGTTCCCATCCAGAAAATTCTTTTGACATTTTTGTATTCACCTGGTTGCCAGCAAAAGCTAGTACAATAAATAACCTTGTGGTATCTATTTATGTGATCCAGTCTGTCTCACAGCCTATCTGTTGTGTCTCATTAACAAGCATTAGAGGGGAAAGGAGGTTGACTATCCTTTTCAACTACATTTCTATTGATATATAATTCATTAAAGAGAAAGTAAAGGACAGTTTTCTAGACCCTTTATAATCAGGCATGTTCTGAACTTTGGGTTCACTTATTCTTTTAATCTTCAAAAGCAAGCATTGCAATAAGAATGACGATCTCACTCAGAGCTGTTTTGGGTCACCATCTTGAAACTATTGTGGTTACTGACGCCTATTGCTGTTCAATTACCATTTGGAAAATGCGTCTAGTCAGAAATAGACTAATTATTCTCCACCATATGTCAGTGTTGTCCCTTATTCCTAGAACTTGTCTGAAATTTATGACATAAACACTGCTAAATAATTTATGCTTGTTATCTTGCCTGTTCCTAGAAATAAGAGAACTGTTTAATGGTAAATTGGATGTTTATTCAAAGATTGCCTTGTTTGTCACTCACTCACCCCTTTCACTATGCGGAAAAATGAACAAAACTTACTACTACTACTACTACTACTACTACTACTACTACTACTACTACTACTACTACTAGAGATGGGCACGACCAGGAAAAATGACTTTTCGAGTTGTGTGTCTGAGCCAGCCCGTTTCAGCTCGTTTCCGTTTGTCGCGAAATTTTTCAAAAATTTGTCATTTCGTTTGTCATCTGTCGTTAGTACTGGTTTAGGGGGGGTAGTGTAGCGGGCTCCTGGAGGCACCTCTCTGGGGTGGGTGCCTCCTCTGGCCCGCTACGAAGGGAAGGCATTTAGCAGGCTTCTGGAGGCACCTCTCTGGGGTGGATGCCTCCTCTGGCCCCCTACAAAGGGAAAAGGAAGGGTACATGACCATGTAGCCATTGTGTACCAAGTGGCACTGGCAGAGGCACCTCTCTTTTGGGTGCCTGTAGCTCACCAAGAAGGACAGCTTACTGGCGTACAGGTTTGGAGTTTTTTGGAACTTTGGACTGTGAGCGAGGTGAGAGAAGAATGCCTCTGCTGGGGGCCCTCTGACTCACTAAGAAGGACAGTGTACTTGCGTGTAGTGCAATGCGAGTACAGATCTGGCTTAGGGTTGGGGTTAGGGCAAGGGCTAGGCTTAGGGTTATTACGGGTAAGGTTAGGGTGAGTTAGTGGGCTGCACCTCTGGGTGCCTCTGACCCACTAAGAAGGACAGTGTACTGGCGTATGGGTTAGGGTTAGGGTTAGGGTTAGGGTTAGGGCTAGGGCTAGGGTTATAGTGGGCTTTTTATGCCCGACTGGCACATCCCAGAAGTCTCAGTCAAAACCTGGCCAAGTGGCCATGCGATTGGTGGAATGGCTCCAAAAATTTGCATGGTCCACTCCCATGGCCAGCCCATCATTGTGCAGGTGTAAAAAAATAAAAATAAAATAAAATAAAATCAATGGAGACGTTTTATTGCGAGAAAAACCCACTGCTGCTACTGTAAAAATTCAAGCATTTAAAATAGCTAATTTTCGCATGTTTCTGTGGTGCTTTGGTGGGTTTTTGGACCACGATTTCAAAAAAATATATTGCGGTCGCCATTTTGGATCCCCCCGCACCGCATGGCAAATGGAGACAACGAGACTGATGCCCCCCCCAGCCTGGTACCAGGTCCAGTAGCCCAGGACAGGAGAGGGGGGGTCGGGGACCCCCCCAGAAACCACCCCTCTGGTAGGTGCCCTCAGACAGGCATATTTTCGCCTGCTTTTTTTGGCTGGAAATTGGGATTTTTTTTTATTTTTAAAACTTTTTTTCTGTGCCGCTTGGCATCGCGCGATCGCCGCGCGATGCCATGAACGACAACAACAAATCAGACCCAATTTATCGTTTATCGGTTCGAGTTCGAGTTCTGACGGCCTAATTGTCGTTTCCGTTTCCGTTGCGTAACGGAAACGAGGAACGAAAACGGAAACGATAATTTTGCCAAGTCGTGCCCATGTCTTACTACTACTACTACTACTACTACTACTACTACTACTACTACTACTACTACTACTACTACTACTACTACTATGTGCTATCAAGTCATTCTGACACATGGCAACCCTTTTCAGGATTTTTAGGTAGAAAATACTCAAATGTCTTATGAGATTGATAGATTTAGTGTGTTACCTATTGTCCAAGTAATTGCATATTTGTCTCTTTTCTAACCTTAACAGGTACTAGCCTTTGTTTATCTATTTGTTGTCTCTCCAATGTCACATAGATGAATCAATGATTTAGCAATCTTTCGATGTCCTTTTATAAAGCCACACTGTTTTGTAGATGTGAAACCCATATACAGTAGTTCATTTTAATTTCTGAGACTGTGATCTTAACTGAATTGAGAAATACACATAAAGGCATTATTTGAGTTATAGCGTCGATACAATATAAATAACAAAATATTTCAACATGAATTTGGCTTTTCAACTTTTGCTTTAGTTAATTTTTAAAAATTACAAATGCAACAGAAAAGGAAATGCATCAAATACAATGCTCCACCCAACATTGTGTAGGTGAACGTCTGACCACTAAGACTTTCTTTTTCTCTGGAACTGCAGAGAAAGGAAACATCTGATTCTTGCCACCAGTGGTGTTGATTACTGTCGTGCATGAACAAAATACCCTATTGAAAAGTTAGTAAAGAGTTGTGCCACTCCCCCCCCCTTGGATTCCAAATGGCAGAATTGTTCAAGAATTCTTGAGGCAGAATTCTGGGTTGTTGTTTTTTTATGATACCTTCATTTCATTTTTCTAGACCAGACAAGCCTCCCTCTAGACCAGTGGTTCTCAACCTGTGGGTCCCCAGATGTTCCTGGACTGCAACTCCCAGAAGCCTCCACCACTCACTGTGCTGGAAGGGATTTCTGGGAGTTGAAGTCCAGGAACATTTGGGGACCCACAGGTTGAGAACCACTGCTCTAGACATTCTTTTAAACCTTCATTTCCTCCTGCCTTGCTTCCTATGGATAGTGGTTCTTCAGGAGCTGTCTATTATAAAGAGCAACAAGACACATCCAGGGAGCATATGAGCAGCTTCCTCTCCAAGGAAAATGTATCTAGATATGTGTTTGTGTGGTGCAAATCTGAGATGTCTGCCTGGGGAATTCTTGAAAATGTCTGGGATTTGGAGTCCAACACCCCTCCCCCCCAGCAACCAAACAAAATGGAATTGAATGGCATGTTTCTACTGTTTTGATATACTTTAGCAATCTATGATTATTGTAATACTGTATAGCAAATCCATAACATCAACTTTTATCCAGTTGGTAAATGCACATACTGAATGATTTGCTATGTTTCTTGATTTCAGTATTTATATCCTACTTTTGAAGTACACACGTACTTCACAGTAGACATAATGGGTGAGCGTACCAGTAAATTAAAAGCAGTTGATTTGATCCAATATATTGCACTTTAGTGATGTAGTAGATGAATTTAGTGCAAGTACCTTCCAGGTACAGAATCTCTCACTTTCCTCAGAGAGACCTGTGCTGGATGTCCAGCACTTAGTTTCTTGATATCTATACATAAATATATATTACAAGAGGCCAGTATGTCTAGTCGATTTGTCTCTTTGGTTCAACCAAGTGTATTGAGCTTGTGCTGTTAATCAGGCATTGGTAATCTTGTGTGTGTTTTTCGGGTGGAGGCCATGTAAAGAAAAATGTGATTGTTGATTGACTCTGATGTTGATGTGACCTTTGCAACAATGTGAACACAACTTGAATAACATGCATTTCAAAGTAAAACATAAGATGCCTCCTATAATCAGCGATGCTCAAGTGGTGCCATCAGACAGTTCTGCTTTCTCCTCCTCAGGTTGAATATGGAGAGGGCCACTGTCAACAGCACTCTGTGTATAACACAAACATCCAACACACGTGCCTGTACAATAAATCCCACGCCACTAAAGTGTGTGACATGCCCTAATGAATGCCACTCTCTCAGGCACTACATTCTTCCATAAAAGAAATGGATCATGGCAGAGACAGGGCAGGAATTCATTCCATCTGCTTTTCATGTGTTGAATGTACTATGATTTAGATACCTGGCAGCGGAATCTGCTCTGCTCGGGACCAACAACTGGATTTTACTGTGTGTTTTTAATGTGACAAGAATAAAATGCAATTTGTAGCCATATACAGTAACCCCCCCCCAGCCTATCGTGGGGGTTAGGGACCCACCCAAACCGCGATCATTGAAAATCCGCAATTTGCGGATGAAGGTCAGGTGGGTGGACACAGTGCCGCTCCGGGGGGTGCAGGCGAGGGATGCACGAAGTTTTTAAAGGGTTCTGGCGGTGGAGACAAGCGCTTGTCCCCACAGCCAGAGCCCTTTAAACGTCACACGCCGCAAGGGGAGCGCGGACCACCGGCGCGTGATCTTCGGAAAGGGCTCTGGCTGCAGAGACAAGCACTTGTTTCTTCAGCCAGAGCCCTTTAAATGTCACGCACCACTCGCCCACACCCCCGAGGGGGGTGCGGGTGATCGGTGTGCGATCTTTGGAAAGGACTCTGGCTGCGGAGCCAAAACCTCCCCCTTTCCCTCAAGCCCTTTCATGGTACTGCGGTCCCACGATATAGCGGGACCGCATTATATGAACTGCGAAAGGGCGAGGGACTACTGTAGACACTTGATTAGCTGCCCCATGACTAGAAATTGTTTGAAAAATAAGAAAATCTTGAAAACAAATAAAAGAAAATATAAATATAAAGAAAAATAAAATACCTGTACTCTCCGTTGAAAATGTTCCTGACTTGTGCAAGGGAGACCTCCCTTCCTGTCGCCTCCCTCTGCTTTTGATGCTTGCCTGAGATAAAATGTTCAAGGCAATCACCCACAATCCAGCAGGCGAAGACAGAGAACAACCATTGGCTCACTTGTAATCACGTGACCTGCTCCAGTGCTCATATTGCATGACATTGCCCGTTGATCAAGGCAAAATTTAGAATATTTTCTTATCTTGCAGAACACTCTTAAACCAAGGTTTTGCTGTACAGTAACCCCTGCCCTTTCATGGTTCATATACAACGGTCCCACTATATCGTGGGACCGCAATATATGGAAAAAGCCCCCGGGGGTAAGCTGGAAAGGCATGTTTCAGGCCTCCTGTACTTACCCCAGGCTTGGCACCACCTTGAACGGGCCTGCAAGGGTCTTCCCAGGCCTGTTGGAGGCTCCAAAGGGGCTTCCCTTTGAACCGGAAGTGACTTCTGTAAAACAGGAAGTGACCTTTGGATCACTTGAAAGCACTTTTGGGGCCTCTGAGGGACTTTCTAAGCAAGTCAGAGGACTCAGAAATGCTTTTCTGTGAACCGGAACCCAAAAGTGCTTTCAAGCAATCCGGAAGTCACTTCCTGTTTTCCAGAAGTCACTTCTAATTCATCGGGAAGCCCTTTTGGAGTCTCCGGTGGGACTGGGAAGGCCCTCACAGGCCTGTTCAGGGCAGCAACAGGCCAGGGGTAAGTAAAAGAGCCCCCAGATAGGCCCCCAGGCCTGACCGGACCTGCATCCACATATCGTGTGGATTTTTAGTTATCGCGGGTCAGGTTAGGTCCCTAACCCCCACGATAGGCGGGGGATTACTGTACTTGGTCTTGTCACTGCAGAAGTCAAGAATACAAAATAAGTTAGAGAAACTGATAACTAGCCATTTATCAGCCCTATCCAGAGGACACCTGCATGTACCATGTATATCAGAGTGCTGCCTCTAGCACAAAGTTGTGACTTGACCTCTGGTTTCCACTTTGTTACCAGACTTAGTGCACTGTACTCATAGGCTGTAATTACTTGAGATACTCCTCTTCCATTGTTCTGATAAATATTTTTTTCTTTTTCTGTTACAGAGTACCAGGCTGCTATTTTGCACTTAAAGAGAGAGCACAAGGATGAAGTTGAAAAGTTGAAGGTAAATATTTATGGTTATTAAACCTATATACAGCAAATTCCTTTGAACTGTTATGTAAATTGATATGCTATTTGTAGTTATTTTTATTTTTCTTATTTATCTTATTTCTTGTATTTCTATCTTACTCTGGGCAGTCTTACCAATATAAAACATAGAATAAATAACAAAAAGCATTAAAAACCACTGCAGTAACAATGAAATGGGAGATGATACAAGCAGACACACACACACACACACACACACACACACACACACACACACACACACACACACACACACACACACACACCAATAATAAAAAGCTAGATCAGACAAGGAAGAAATAAATACTCAGCCAGGGTCAGTGGGGAATGCCTCCCTATAGAGTATGGCTTTTAACTGCTTCCTGAGTGTAAACAAGAAGAGGGTCAGCCAGAGCTTCTCTCGGAGCTGCTTCCATAGGATGATGATGATATAGGACAGGAACCACTGTGAAGAAGACTGACAGGGCTCCACGGGGTGGCCACCTGGAAGAACCCTTACTGGGAATATCCTGTGAGTTGGGCAAATTGACATTATGGAGATTTTGTACCTTTTCACTTAAATCTGGTTAATAAGTCTAGTAACAAATCCCAGTACACACATAGTTCTCTGCTACCTGCAAAAAATGGTGATGGGTTGTGGCTCATGTGAAGAAGCCAACGCTCCAGAAATGAATGAAACAATCAAAATGCCAGAATAATATGAGCAATATGATTTTATGCTGCATTCCTTTTTTTGAGTGTGTTTCTCTTGGCTAACAGTTTGTTCTTCTTATTCTGAATTTCATTGAGTTTGAAGTGGTTTAAAGGAATCATTTATTTGCATTCTTTATAGTTCCAGACTGGTTTTTGTAGTGCTTCAGAAGCTGGACATTTGTTTAATGAGATGAGAAAAGTGGATATAATAAACAGGTGTGGATGCTAAAGGAAGTGATATCTGTATTACAAAATCTTATCAGTAATGCATAATTACATGTGTTGGCTCACTGTGACATTAAAATACTGTATATGTAATAGCAATAGTATAAATTAATGTGTAATATTCCTTTGCACTGCCCATTTCTTGTTTAGAGTTAAATACTTCTACTATCCATGTTGGAGGTGGTGGTATTTATGGACATGTCCTCAGTCCCGGGTTTTATGCACATGTCCACATAGGTTTAATGTAAGAGTGTGATCCTCCGTGAGGACACAAGCAGCATACGTGTTGAGATTCAACATAATGCAAAGAATTATGGTTTCATTTTCAGGGCCTTTTTGGCAACCTTTGTAATGGGAGTGAAGAACGTGTGATGTTGTTAGTCTTTAGCATCTATTACCTGTGATAGTGGTGAGGGATACTGGTTGAGATTCATGAATCCAACAACATCCGAAAGGCCAATGGTCCCCCACCACTGATGGAGATGACATGTGCCAGAAGACTCTGATGGGGTTTTCAAAGTACATGAGACATTTAAGGAGTAGTTTTACCACTCCTACACCCTTGGTGAGTTTCCATAATCACGTGGTGATTTGAATCCCATTCGCCTAAGTCTTAACACTTTGTTCATTACACCAAACTATGTATGTCTCCAACCACTGATATATGTGCTATATGATACTCCATTTTTACAGAAATGCATTTTATGCATTGCCCACTAGAGGTCAGTTAAACATTTCTTCTTTTTCTTGTGAGGGAAACCATCATTTCAGTGTTACTTCTTAATTTTATTTGTCTCTGTGTGCATGTGTTTGTGGCAAGATAGAAAGTGATAATAGTAATATGTACAGTAAATGCAATTAAGTAATGACTATCTTATTCCATATCCAGAACCATGGTTAGAAGCTATAGTCTGAAAAAGTTTCTCAAGGGGAAGTATCAACACAAAACATATAAAACTTGTGACATGAAGATGTCACAACATATTTAAAGGGTTTCGATATTAAGAATAAAATGGACTGAAAATAGTTATGTCAGTAACCTTCTGGATCTCTAAACACTGTATGCTGAACGCAGAGCTAATGGTTGAACTGACAGTCCAATTTACCTTGCCGTCTCATACGTTCTAGAGTTACAGGTTACTTTTTTAAAAAACTGAAAAAATCAGGAAGGGGACCTGGAGTATTACTAATATTTGGTATTATTGTATGTCATAAGCTGCCCAGAGTGGCCTTAGTTGCCAGATAGTGCGTATATAAATTGACTGACTGACTGACTGACTGACTGAATGAATGAATGAATGAATGAATGAATATCCCTGAAGAGGTGAGGTTCTCAGAGGCTTTTCTATACCTGTGACATTGCTTGCATCTGTCATAGATTTCTATTGCAATCACAATTGCCCTACGAGTTAGGAATTAAAACTGCAATGATTTATTAAATATTATATTCAATTTAGGCAAAATCTAAGGTAACCTGTAAAGAAATCCAAATGGATTTGATTGACAGAATGGCAGAGGCAAAATGTAATTAAGAACAATAATTTTGGCACCATGTGTATGTGAATAAGCTCTTAATACCAATAACTACCTATAGAACTATTCATTAGGGTCACAGCAGGATACTCTGTGCGAAACTACAACATGTAAAAAACAGCAAAAAGTATTGTGACACCTTAAAGGTGCTTTTGGATTTATTACAGCATCAGGTTTCGTGGCTGCAATACTGTCTCAAGGGTGTGCTGGCATTAAGAGGTTTGGAACGGGCAAAAACCTCTTCTGCAGATAAAAACCACCACATTCGCATAGAAAAGTCCTTGTGCTGGCAGAACCTCCCCTCCCACCCCTGGTTCTGTTGGCTGATCTCAGAGATATGCCAGCAGAAAGATCAGCCAACAACATTGGCCCTTACTTCACGAGGCGCGGCGCTCCGCAGCAATATTGCCTTCGATTTGAATTCGGAGGTGGTCACGTGGCGGTCACGTGTTCTCGCTTCGCTCCTGCCCCTGTTTCTCAGTACTCACGAGCTGCAGTTTTAGGACCGATTCGAGCACAACCTCACGTGCTCCCTTCGCATTCGCATGCCACTTTTCAACGTTCGTTATTTCCCATCCGTCCTTAAAAAAAATTCCTACCGACGGCGTATCGATGCACTGAT